>MZNV01001189.1:0-31109 GCA_002081555.1 Protostelium mycophagum | reverse complement strand
GTGACTTCCAAAGACTGATCAACAAACCTTTTATTTGTTTTTGCCACCAGCAAACATTTCGATGTTACGGGTTCGTTCATATCGACACAGTCTACCGCATCCCTTGCCGCACTGCGAAGTCAAGCGTGTCTGAGCGAGGCCAGTACTAAGGTGGGAGACCACTTGGGAAGCCCTCGTGACGAACTCTTTTAATTTTTTCTGGGCTTGTACGTCATCAGTTTGACATGTCTGACAGGTCTTTTTTGTGGAGAAGATGATACATAGAATGTTGCACAAGTCTGTCACTCTGGAAAAAGGATTGAAATTTCTCATACGCCAAGATGTTGTGTACACTAGAGTTTCTGGAACTGAAAAGAAAGGTGAGAAATTTCTCGCAAGATTCAACGAAATTTCTGAGAAATTTCAGTGGTAGTTGGAACCCCAAGCAGACCTTCAGATCTTCTGACAATGAAATGATAAAAGACTATAAAACTTCAGTATTTAAAATTGTAATTAAATTGAAAAAATTTAAAATATTAATAGTGAACAATAGAAATTATTTTCTTTTTTAATAAATTCCTGAACAAAATATTTCTTTCAACTTGGCAAAAAAATCTCCAGCTGCTGAGAAATGGTGTATTTCTGCATTACGTATCATGTCAGCATGCTGACTAAGAGTGATGACACACCCGCGGAAATATAAAATATGCCAAATACTAGTGGATATCAAGGGGATGTCTCCCCAAGAATTTCCATGGTCAGCGTATCACTCAATCGGAGCTCGAGATGATCAGACGGGCCACTGTCTTGCTTTGCGTCTTTGCAGCCTTGTGCTGTGTTCAAGGAGAATGGGTTTACTCTCACAAAGCCAACCCTGAAGAGGTGCGAGGTGCTTTGAGATCATCTTAATGGAATCAGGGCCACACACTTGGGTTCGCATTGAAGACCAATGAAGGATCCTTCGAAAGAGGTCACCAAATCACAGAAGAGCTTCATGATCCTTCTCATGTTAACTACCAAAAGTATACTGGACGATGAACACGCCACGAGAGGCTGAAGAAGTACAGGTGGCTGTCGTTAGAACAGATTGAGGAACTGTTTGTGAACAAGACATCAGTTAACATCGTTCATCGCCATTTGGCCAAGAATGGGTACAAGGTCCGACCTCTGACACACATTACAATCTGTTGATCCTTGCAGGTCGAAGTGAAGGGGGACTTTCTATGGGCCACCGCTCCCGTCTCCTTGATTGAGGATCATCTCGCCTCAGAGTTCCACCACTACGCACACCCTCGTGCCTCTTGGACAGCTATGAAGACAAACAACCACGTCTTGCCCGCAGAAGTAGGCCTCCTAAAATTTGAGGACATCTCACTTTCACACAATCAGCCAAAAGAAATGAGACTTACTTGATTCAGATCGCTGAACACGTGCATGTTGTTATCAACTTGGACTACCTGCCCCACGTCAGAGCTCAATCTGCCCCCGCTCCTATCAGACAAAAGAGGGCCGGAAAAGGTTACACCGACGTGAATACCATACAGCAGATCTACGGAGGTGAACGGATCCTCGATTCAAGACATGATTCTAATGACCAACAGTTCCCGGTGATCTGATCTCCTCTCCCAACACGAAGCAGTTGATCATTGGACAGGGATTTCTGAACTCCGATCTTACGGCATTCTTCAGACAATATAACTCTTCTCTGCAAAGGGTGGGTCAGAACATACCCGTTGAAAGGATGGGTGTGGACGATACCCAATTTGTGAGTTGAAATTTCAATGAAATTTCGATGAAATGACATGTTGCAGTGCTCTGACCGTAACCATGATTGTGGTGAGCCCACTCTTGACGTGAGTATTCGCGATTTGCGAAAAATGACAGGTGTAGATGCAATATTCTATGTCTATGGCCCCGGGAATTAAGACAATCCTCACAAACCAGAGAGGTGACGGTCTCGGAATCATGTACAACTTCCTCGCCTCCACCCCCAATCCCCCTCAGGTATCCTTGTCGACATCTTTCAAAGTCGACTGATTCTGTGCAGGTGTCTTCCGCCTCTCTGGGTACTGGACCTTCAAGGGACTATGATATACGCATATGTAAAGAGGTCCAAAAATCCACTTTACGTGGTGTGACGTCATTCACCGCCTCCGGTGACGGGGGTGCTTTTGACAACAATTGCGCAGTCAACAACGGGTAAGTTCCGACGTCGTGCTGACGAGACTGACTGCGGTAGTTACCCTTCTAATTGCCCCTACATAACCGCCGTTGGAGGAACACAAGGACCAGAGCATGGCCAAGGAGAATCTACCTGGGATAACAGCGGCATCGGTGTTGCCGCTGGCATCTTCCCCGTACCGGACTGGCAGAGTGAGAGGTCTGATTTTGTACAAGTGCTCACATTCGTCAGAGAACTTTTTGAGTGGGTATTTAAGAAAGCAGAGAGTGCCTGGCACCTTTCATCCTGATCAAGGACGAGTTTACCCCGATGTTGCCGCCGTTGCCGCAACTCTCCCGGTTGTGGCCCACGGAAAGGTTTGTATCGTAAAACGCAGTCAATATTGATAGGGACAGGTTAATATTGCTGCTGGGACATCCTTTGCTGCTCCAATTTGGGCTGGAATCACCACCAATATGGTCGCCCGTCGCAACGGAAGAGGTGGGTGGATTTTTCACCAATCACACTGAATCCAACAGGATTTGGCGCCATCCACATGTCTATCGCCATGAAGGCTGCTCGTGGTGATTGGGTACTCCAAGACATCAGAAGTGGTTCGGCCAAGAGCCGATGCGGGAACATCAATGCTGCTGATGGATGGGACATTGGAACCGGTTTTGGAACACCCAACTTTGGCAATATGATGCGCAAGCTATAACCAAAACATTTATTTTTTTGGTGCAGAAAGCTTCATAAAGTCTTCCAGCGTGATCTCCTCTTCAAATGAATTTTCGACGAATTTTCCACATCTGTGAACCTTCAGGAATTTCCGAGAAATTTCAAAGTACGTACCCCCATTCGATGAGGCTGAGGACTTCTGCCACCTCCCACTCATCTACAACTCCATCTTGCCACGTGAGACATAAGGTCATGGAACCGCTTTTCTTGTCTTGGCTGGTTGTAGACACCAGCCCGAAAACGAGGGGTGACTGCATCGGTCCACTCGATTGGCAGAAAAACGACGAAGAGATTCCCCAAGGCCCTCCCTCTGTCTACATCGAGTCAGTTTCATTCCAATAAAACTGAGAATATACAACAAACCTTCCAAGCACCAAGATTACTGAGCTCAAAACTGGCAGTCCTTACGTCTTCGCCGTGATCTGCAGCTCTCACCAGCTTATCTCTGACATAACGCTCGAAGCCAGTGTGGTACGTGTATTTAGAGGTCTCCTCCGGTGTCGCGTCGCGGTCGTTGATTGATTTTAAGAGGCCGATCTTCTTGTGTGCATTGGCAATACCCCGAGGAGACCTCAGTTCTGAAATTTCGGTGAATTTCCGGCGATATTACGTATGGTATTTTTTCCAAAAAATAAATAAATAAATTTTAATTAAAATGGAAAGAAATCCACCTGCTCCAAACTCTGCGCAAGATTTCCAAAAACGGGTCTTCAAGTTAAATTTCTGTGTCAGATTGACATCTCCCGCGTAATTTCCCATGGATTTTTCGTCGATTTTTCCATGATTTTTCGGGTCTTTCATCATCATGGGTCTCAAATTGACTGGAGAACAAGATGACAGATAAATATTATTCTCCTTTCTGCACAAATTAATTTCATTTTGAAGAATTAAAATGAAAATGAATTCAATTTTTCACAAAAAAATGTGTAATTTTTTGCACAAATTAATTTCATTTTGAAAATTAAATTCTGACCAATTCAATTTTTCACAAAAAAATGTGTGAATTTTTTGATTTTCAAAGAAATTTGACCTGAAAATAGAAGCCATCGCGAAAGAGATGATGGTCGCCATCAGTGCATGCACAGTTGTCTTTCTCCTTCTGCACAATTCCACCATCTTTCCCGCGCTTTCTACGTCGAGGGAAAACATCGTGGCACGTGACTTTGTCCCCTTCTTAGAGTCAAAAGGTCTCGGGGTCTGCTCTTCTATTGCTTTAGTGCCGGTCCATTTCTGGGGGTGACCTGTTTTAATATCAATTTGTTTATTCTGGAAATGTTGACGTTTTTGTCATGGTAATAAAGTGGAGATTTCACGGCAGTAAACGAGCATTTTTGGGGAAATGCAACAGTTTGACACAAATTTCGCCGATACAGCTCATACAAAAATGTATATTTTGATGACTTTTTTAAATAATATGTAGATGGCATGATGCAATGTTTATGTGGTTTAATATTAGACAAATAATCGTCATTTTCACAAACAATTTTTAACTTCTGGAAAATAAAATCTGCACCTAACAGCTCTTTGAGAAACAAAGGAAGGACACTTAATATGATTTCAACTATAATGGTAAACAGAAGGTAATGCCAAGGCAAAGTCACATCGATGCATTCTTCTAAGGGCAAACTGAGTGCCTGGACTCTTCAGATTTGATTTTGTGAATACTTGAATTCTTTAATGACGAATAAATTGACCTGGCTTTTCGCGCCGCTTTTTCCCTTTAGAGCTTCAGAGAGGCTGTCATGAAATGTTTTTCCGGAAGTGCCGTCTGCGATGGAGTGATGGAAAGTGAACAAGATCCACAGGTTCCATTTTCCATCGATCTTGGAGGAGATCGCTTTGAGACGCCAAAGAGGTTTGGTCTTGTCCTCTGTTGGGAACCTTGATTTCATTAATGTCGATCAGATCACATGGATCCACCATCAAAAGATAAAATGAACAGTCAAGACTTAGTGCACTTGCATCTTGTCTCTGGCACAGAGCGCCACAGTGCAAAACATGATCTTCAGATTAATGACATTATTTGATATCCACCTCGTGCTGACTTCTTCTGTTGATTTACGCTCGAGAAACAAATTTAGTTCTTCCTGGTTGGCGACCTCTGCGAGCACATATTCCACATCTGGTCTAACTTCGTCCAAAACTACGAAAAGTGGTTTCTTTGTGTCATCATTTGCTGATGATGATCAGAAGTTAAGAATACAAGGAGAGTGTACCAAGGCGATAAGATAGTGGTGTGTGCTGATCAACAACTTTTGCGAGAGCTGCAGTGAGAAGAGGGTCCAATTTCTTTTGTAAAGCTTGATGGTTAGATGCTCGATTCAAATCTTCTGGTAATTCATATTTAGCAGCGACCAACACAGACCAGTAAGTTCCGACATTATGACGTGCAACACTCCATCTTGGCCGATCAGGATCCATCTTCTTAGTGAGATCTCACCTCTCCAGTGGCCCAACCCTTCGTTCCATGATGATCTCGATCGGAAAGTGAAAAAATCAAGATTTTATTGCATTGTAGATTGTCAAGAGTTACTCACAAGGGCATTTCCAGGAAGTGCTATTGTCACCATGCCCTCCGTCTTAGACTTCAGAAACTTGGACCGCGAAGCACCAGATATCGTGAGTCCCATTCCAAAGTTACATCGTCGTTGAAAATGGTAGATCACAATCACTATGCAGAAGAAGGATCCATTCGAGTTTGATATCGTGAAAGAGAGGATTCCCACACAAAGACAGCTGTCAGAACAGGCCAAAGCAGGAGTAGTCCGCAGCGTTCGAAAGCTCAAACAATTACCTTCTGAAAAACTCCGTTCAGAGAGTGAGGAACACAATCAATGATTGAAATCTATCTAAATACATCAAGGTAAAGTGGTCTGTGCCTCTTACGGTTACAACCCCACTCATATCGAGATCGACGCCTTTGATGCCTTCATAAAGAAGAAGAGAAGTCTTAATGAAGAGAAGATGAAGAAAGAGATGGGCTCATTCAAAATCTTGGAACAACCACTGACAAAAAAGCCCCGTTTTGAAGAATAAATGAACAAATGTACAGATCAGACCTCATCATTTACGTGTACAATCCTGATCGAGATTAATGTGATCTGTCTTGGTTGTCTGTGTGTGAACGTGCCTAATTACCTCTCATCGATCATGGCCCAGTATACCCAAACAAAGGTTTAGCTTCATTGCGTGATCTTGAATCACGTGAAGCACTGGAAGGTCATTTTGCCCACCAAGAAACGGTTCTCATCGACAAATCGTATTTATTAAGATGATTGAACACCCAATTCCTTCAAAAAGATGCTGATGGCCTGTGTGTTGAAAACGGCTTGGCCATGAGTCATGTTGAATATGGGGAAAATGTTGACAGCTTTCTTCTGGTCTTTACTCCACGACTAGATAGGTCAATCATCATGTGTCTGACAGATACATCTAGAATTCTGTCCATCTGAGATGACCTTCATGATTCTTTAAGAAACAAAAATCTCTAAAATTGATATCATGTGATTGATTACCCGGCATGATTCTAATGCTGGAATGAGGCATGTCCCATCTCCCTCCTGATCACCATCAAACCAATCATCAAAACATTACACATCACCTCCTTTGTAGCCGTCCACTCGCTGCCGATGCTTCGGGTGGTGTAAGAGGCTTCTGTTGGGATACCCGTACCATAGACACAATTCACTTTCACTCCGGGTGCTCTCAACCTCTGTAGTGGGACGATCGCGCGGAGCGCGTCCTGGCTGCTGCGAGACAAGTTCGCGTCGCGGAACAACGCGGGGAATTGGGGGGCGGAGTAGTTGTGGGAGGCGGTATAGAGGAAGACTTTCTTGTCGAAGATGGAGGGGTCTGGGAGTAGGTAGATGACGGATCCTGTAGAGTGTGAGTGATTCTTCACGGTAAGGACGGTTGTTAACGAAAATGACCGTGAACCAACCAAATGTTTTGGAAATAAAAAACTCACCGAATGTTGCGGTGATGTCTTCCAGCAATGAGGACACCGCTCCATACTGATTCTGTGGCAAAACCAAGGTGGATAGAGCGAAGCTGCTTCCTCCAAAAGCGCCAGATAAAGAGGTGAAAGAATGGACGTACTTGTCCTTCCATTCCTGTGTCATCTTCTCTAAGAAGAGGACAAAGTAAGGTGAGCCCATAGACAAGGACACAGAGGCAACAGAGGAGTTGCCGTTGAGAGAGTAAGTCTCTTCGAAGAGCTTTCTCAGATCTTCAAAGTAATAAGAGAGTCCTTCTGGTCCAGCGCGCCAATCGTACTGTCCAGATCAGCATGATCACATTTTTGAATGGGCGATGACAAGAAATTAAACAAATAAAGGTGGTTTTATGATATTAAGACATTGATACTCTGCCACAAAACCTCTAAAGACACTCACCGGTGCGGCACGCAAGCTGATTCCGTCTTCGTATCCGGCCTTTTTTAGTATCGTGCTGATCTCATTCCAAATGGGAAGTTTCTTCTCTTTGTCCAGGAAATTGCAAGACTGCAATGACGTCATTAATGATTCTAAATTGTTGGATTCTTGCGGCTTTGTCAAAGATGTGATCCTCTATTGCTGTTTTTTTTTAAAGACTTTCTCATGTAGATTGGATCATGTTTGTACATGCATCAAGCCAAAGAACAGTTGCAACCATCGATGGTGTCATGCTTTGTACGATGATGATACCTCTGCAGATCCCCAGTATGGTATTCTAGAAGACACACCCTTGCGTGCTGGCGAGTATTCTCCCTTCTCATTTCTTTTCAATTTGAAATTTTCTTCGAAGCAGTACTTCTCGATTGGGTAGAATTCGTATCTGCTCAAGTCAAAGAATGGCATTTAAAAATGTACTTACTGATTCAACCAGATGGTGTACCAGTCGTTATTGTTCCAGCAGTACCAGTGTACCGTCTCTGCATTTTCAAGCTTGACTTCGATCTGATTTCCAACCAGAGAGGGGATGATGATAACTGGAACTCGGCTTGGCGATCTCTTTGTGTTACTTGTCACTTGAATGGCCTACAACAATCAGCGCAGAATGTAAGGCTTTGTCCATACCAAAGTATCCAAATCACCTCTTTGTTCGGAGGTAATTTCGGTCTCAATGAATCTTGAAGAGGTCAATAAATGAGTGTCATTTATACACATACTTTTTGATCAAAGGATCATCAAGGACATTGACAGGTTTGTCCTTGGTTGTCGATAAACGGACCGCGATCGTGACGTAAAGAAGGGATATAAAAAGAAAGAAGATCCTCATCTTGTTTCCTCTGTGTTGTGTTCGTGTTCTCTGAATTATGGAGGGCCTCTGTTGGGATCTTCTTTTCGCATCAGGACGACAGACTTCCGGCCGGACATTCCGTCAGCCCCCGCGGTGAAGCCTCGTGACTTTACCGCAAGATAAGATAAGAGTCCTCATTACCTGGCACCAGACATTGGTTTGGCTCAGACAGAAGGTTCTACTCAGATTTTGTCGCAACACAACAAGAATTTATTTGAATATTCATTTTATTTTGGAAAATTAGAGTTTCTTTGACGTTTTTCGAGTGTCAAGACCACATGCCCCATCTCATCCAACTGTCGGCTAAGAAGGGTGCTGTTGCGGTGATGAACACCACAAAATAGAGTCTGAGACGTTCAGTTGTAGATGGGATGTTTGCGGTCAGATATGTTGGTGTGAATCAACCTCATTTTATGAATTTTTTCAACTTTTGTTGATTGAGAGTTTCTTGATATTTTTGAACGTTTTTTGTAAAGACATCAAGCAGCACCGCAAAGATCTGCGGTCCAACTCCCGCACGGTAAGCTACCGTGACTCCGAAATCACGTTATGTTACCGAGCGAGTCGGACTCTGCAGGTCTACAGCACCGACTATAACCACAACTGGCAGTAATTCACTCGGGATTGATTGCAAAGCCACACCAAAATGGAAGGTTCTAAGAGAGTGTCACCTGTTGTATTCTTGTGGAATGAATTTTCTTTCAAAAATAATTCCACAAGCTTGGATCAAGAAAAAAAATCCGATTTTGTTATCCCACACACCGCTAGCAATGTAAAACCCCATCTGGAAGATTTTCAGAAATTTCATGGAGTTTTCTGTGAAATCTACCTGGTGGAGGTATGCAGAAACTGCAAAGGAAGCTAAAAATGGAAGTACTGTTGAACTACAGATACTCACTAAAAATAGAATAAAATAATAAAATATTTTTAATATATTATTATTCAAAGAATAATATGCGTACATAAAAATATAATATTATGCGATCAAAAAGGTAAAATCCCACTTGTAGATACCCAGTTTCTCTTGACAAACTTGTACAGGATGCCACCCAATCGCCCAGATAACTCGCTGAAATTTCGTCAATTTAATTTACGCTCCACTCAACAATGTGGACATCCACATTTTTGTGTCTAAAAATAGAATGCTGCACAATCATAAAAAAATTCCTGACAAAAAACCCCAAAACACACCCTGAACAGCTGATGCCACCCTCTGCTCCAAAAATAGCCTACAGATGTAGATCGCCAAGGGTGGTGATATAGCAGGGGCCACTCTATTGGTGTATTTGACTTTGTCAAGACACACAACAAAGACACGAGTAGATATCCCGTATTAATCATGGCATATACGAATATTCCGGTGAAAATTCCTGCCAGCCATCGATATATTATGGGAAGCTCATAAAGAGGTGTCTGTCACAAATTAAAAACTAATAAAATATTTATTTTTTATATAGAATTATTTTTAATATAAAATTATTTTTTATTGAATAAAATCACAAAGTATCCATTATTTTTGACATTTTATTTATTCACGTTTTTTAAGACAGAGAATCCAAACACGTTATTAACCGTGAAAAAGGACGTTATGTTACCACGAAAAAGAATAAAATATTCACCCATGCAGGAGGACCCAGAATGACGTGGTAGGTCCTCGATAAATACGACAGAACATAATTGCACACCCACAACAACAAGATGTGGCCAGCTGCAAACAGGGCTCTCCTCTTTAACCAGTCCCGTGGAGGGGTGTAGGATGGATTTGGAGGAATGACGCACCATTCCCAACCAAGACCTCTTTGATTGATCAATAAAGAGACTGATTTGTTCAGAGCTGTCTTCCAATCATCTAAAAGTATGAGTCGCTAGAAATTGAGAGAATGTACAACATTACCTCGATCGCCAATTGGTGCTCCTATTTTATGTTCCCTATTTGCAGGATGTGTCCGATATGGCGCTCTGTTTGGGTCAATTACAAATCCAATCCATCCAGGATACTTTTCGAGCCAAGGGGAGAAAAGCAGAATGTCCAGAGCACGAAAGAGGATCCAAAGTTCACTGAAACCAGTGATGTAAGTCGGCCATAGTCCCATCTTTCCACTGTAATGTGGTCCCTCTCGCAGCACCAACCAGATCAAAAAGATGGAGGCAAATCTCGAGACCCATTTGTGATTCAAGGAAGAACAAAATACCAGAATCAAAGGAGGGAGCAGGATTCTCTCCGAAAAGCGGGTGAGGTCATGCATAAAGATCCAATCGACAGAATGACTCTTTTCTGCCGAAGGTGTGATGAAATCACGAAAACCATCACAGCAAGATCCGATGAAATCAGCAGCTCTTGGCCTGCTGTTTATCACCTCTCTCGCTGCTGCTTGTGACGTGTTTCTTGTCGATGCAACAGGCGAAGACAAAGAAGGTTGTGGGACATTCGCCTCTCCTTGCAAGAGTTTACAGGGAATCAAAGGAGGATTCAACACCACACTTTGCATTGGACCAGGACGTTACAGTGTTGACGGCCAGCTTCTGTCTTTTACGAGAATCACTTCCTTAACGGCAGAGGTGATCGATCTTCCCACTCCACATCTTCCTCACTCATCACCCTCAGCCACCAATCATCGATGGCAATCTCGTCGGAAATGGAAACAAGACAATATCCCTCAACCTCTATAATCTCAAGTTGAACTCTGGCCACTCCTCCTTCAGCAGCTACACAGATGTGAACATCACAAAAGTTTGGTTTCGGTCCCAATCGGTTCAGGTGGTCTCATTTTCTGAGGCAATTGGGCTCATTCGGACAGATTCACACAGAAGGCCTCAAAAATTTATCAAGCACTTTTCAAGACTGCGATTTTCAAGACAGCAAAATAGATCATGGAATTGGAAGTGAAGAGGTAGTTCCCGCATCTCTGCAAAGAGAGCAAAAATATTTCACAAGATTGTAACACTCCACAGGGACAACCCCAAAACATCTCCGTGTCAATTGTGGGCTGTACTTTTAAAGGATCTGACCAATCAAACTTTTCACTCATCAGGCTCGAATTGAAATCTCCTGGGTTGCAGCTGGATGTGCTGATTGAGAAGAACTCTGGCAGAGGCCGTTTGGATTATTTCAGCAGATCTTTTAGAGTTGCGCGGGAGAATATCGTCATCCGCAGCAATCAATTGGATGATATCATAATAGGGTGCTCTTCCGAACTCCCCAAGATATCTCTTTATGATAACATTTTGAGTTTTTTGCATGTGAACCTCCGATGGCAGGAAGGTTACAACAAAATACAACGGATTCACTTGCGAAATAACACCGTAATGACAACCGTCATAATTTCAGAGGTATCACAAAGCCAAATTTCCATCCTTATAGAGGATAACCACATGATGAAGCTGGATATGCATCTCGAATCACTTTATCAGGGTCTGATCATACGACGCAATAGAATGATAGACTTGAAGATTAAGGTGGGCAGTGACAAATACAGTCGGGTGACAGTTGTAGATGTCCCTCGAAAAAAGCGTTATATTCTTTAACCTGCTTCAAAACAACATCTCTGGAGGAGTTTATCTATGGTCCAGGCCCGACATTGTCAATGTCATGATGATCCGAAGGAACATCTTTAGCTTTGTCCAGGCCCGATTTATGTCGACCATATCCCACTCTAAGATCGCCAATAAGATTGAGATAATCAATAATGTCTGGGTGGGTGGGAGGAATGACACGTCAGCACTGTTAATTTCGGACATGAATGGGGGAAGCCTAGATATCCAAAGAAATGTGATAAGAGGTTACACCTCTGTAGAGGGGGGAGGGATATTGCTTCACAACATTGCAAATGCCAAAATTCAGATCAATAGCACGACGTAATCTCTTAGTACGCCTGACGTCTGTTGTGAATGACACATTATAGGGTGACAGGTTGTACAGCTCAAAACGCTGGTGGAATCTCACTTGCGCTATCAGCATGCAGTTTGACCATCTATAACTGCACCATCTCCAACAACACTGCCATAGGGGAGGGAGGAGCACTGAGAATATGGGGCTACAAGAATGACATACTTGACATAAGAATGTGCCGTTTTGACAACAATGTGGCAAACCTTGGTCATGTGATGACCTCATCATTCTTTCAGCACTTTCAGGTCAGAAAATACACTTGAGGAAGCCATAAAAATTGTATTGAATAGAACAGATGACGAACAACAGTATCAACACTACAGGCATTCAAGCCTCCATTTTGGGTGACCGGACTCTGATTTCTGCTCAGAATGTGATCAATCAGACGAATGTTGTGTCCTGTCCAAATTCCACCTATTTCATTATGGATCAGAGTACGAGATACCGACAGGTGTGGGATTGCTCTTTTTGCCCACGAGGGAGTTATATTTTGGGTGGAAGCTTCATGGAAAATGCAGTGGTCACGGGGGGATGTACAGAATGTCCAGCCGAAGTAGAATGCGATGATAAGGTCATGTCACCTGAGGTGGGTGTTAGATCTCCTTCACTGGCTATTCTTTTGAAATTACTATCAGGTGGAGGGAAACTACTATTGTGATATAGACGATAAAGATCGCCTGAGATGTCTGGAATGTCCAACCGGATATTGCAATCACAGCTCACATATCTGGTCAGACTCTTGCATCGGTAACAGAGAAGGGATACTGTGTAGCAAATGTAAAGAGGGTTACACATCTGCCCTCTTTACATCCACATGTGTGCCTATCGGGACATGTAATAAGCTGTGGGGCATCGGGGCCGCCTTGTTGCCGTTGATTTTTGCCCTAGTATTATACAGTTTACCTGTGGGAGACGGATCAGCTTGGAAGTCTGGGTCTTTCTTTGTGCAAACCTTTCCATTACTAGGTGAGTTTCACACCATGATTTTCTGCAATAAAAAAACACAAGCATCTAAACAAATATTCTACCACAAGGTTGTTTTTGTCGTTTTACCGCATCCCTTGTGCCGCACTGAGAAGTCAAGCGTGTCTGTGCGAGGCCAGTACTAAGGTGGGAGACCACTTGGGAAGCCCTCGTCATGAACTCTTTTGCGCAATAATTCATCTGACTGATTGTAGTCGATCAATATCAGTTTACCAGACTCACCTCTGTTTTGTCCCTTTTTGGAGCATCATCCGACAGTATTTCTCCATGGAGCGTTTGCATTGTGCCCATGAGTGAAATGGAGATAGAAGCAGCTCCTCTGTACCTTCCACTGTCGACGTTATTGATCCTTGCAACAGCCTGTATCACTCTGCGCATCTTCCAGAGACCAAAAGAAGCCTTTTCTTTTGGTAAGCTGGATTACACAAATTCTTGATGACCACATCAATATTGATATGCAACAGAACATAAGAAGAGAAGCTCGTTCAGCCGTTGCTGTACCGCTCTCATCACGGCATGCCTCCTTATGCACAGCTCCATCACTTCAGCACTTCTCAAACTGTTGTATTGTGTCAAGGTGAGCATCGGAGATGTACACTCTGTATCTGACATGCGTTAGCTTGAGGAAAATGATTGGAGAATGTTCAGAAACGCATCTGTGGGATGCTACAAGTTTGCGTGGCAATAAGCCACTCTTGCAATTGCTGGCATTCTGATACCTCTGCCTTTGTTATTGATTGTTGTGAGGTAAAGACAGTACTTAATGACATTGTATGAAGAATATTCAGATGGAAGATGAGGAAAGTGGAGACGTCCACAGGCAGAGATGTTATGATGGTGCTGGAAGGATGTTATAGAAGAGGATTTAAGTGAGTGATCGTATAATCACAAAAGGTGTAAAGCTGAATGGATGTAGATGGTGGGAATGTGTCTATATGATCAGACGTCTGATCATGGTCTGCATCTATGTCTTATTCAACCCGCGCTTGAGATTGCTCATCTTCCAGTTATTCACTTTGGCATCATTGACATCTCATGTGTTGTTCAATCCTTTCAAAAATAAGAGTGGACAAAGTTTAGAGACAGTAGTACTCTTCTCTCTCATGTGTCTAACTATGATTGCTGAGAAAGGCAAGATTACGGGCACAGTTCAGACATCAGCGCAGGTGAGTTTACCTCCAAAATAATGTAAAATAGTGGTGACATGCTACAGATCGTATGCATCTCCGTGCCCGTCCTTTTCTGTCTGGTCATCTGCCTGCGAAAGTTGTTCAGCAAAATGCGGGGATGTCTTTGCAAGAGAAGATCAGAAGATGAAATACTGCTTCTCAACTCAGAATAAAATGTACCAAAAAAATCTTTTTTAATTCTACAAAATATTACACCAATATGCAAATTTAACTTCAAAATTTATTTGCTGTTCAACTCATCGATCCAGTCTTTGCTTCCAGAGTCTTGTTCAAACCGGGCGTATATCTTTTTCACTCCCCCCTCATGTACACTCCATCTACACTCGTCATCATGCGTCATCAACACGGGCATTACCTCGTCTCTACGGTCAGCTTTTGTCCGCTTAACTTGGCGTCGACAGATTTGGCCACGTCATGATGGATTCTCATCTTATTCTTTGCCAGAAGTTCCACAACAACCTCAAAAGTGGGTGATCCTCCTCTTTCCTTGACCAACTTCTGTCTTTGGCCGTCATATCTCACTTTCGCTGCACTGTCTCCCAATATCACGTCTTTGAAGCCTGTACGTGTCAAAAATGTTGTGGTGATTCAAAAATACCTCCGAGGAGATCCACGAGCTCGGAGTTTTTCATCAGGTTGTCGAGAGAATAGCCATGAGCCGTTCCGATCAAGGCGGTTCCCCGCTGACCGACTGTCTTTGAGGCGGCCGCTTCTTTACTTGTACCGATCTCATCGATCACGATGACAGTCGGGGAGTGATTCTGCACTGCCTCTATCATCACATCGTGTTGTCGCGGTCTCTCATTAACCTGATCTGATCAGTGATGCGATCTTGTAAGGCATCCTACCTGCATTCTACGGGCATCACCGATACAGTCATGAGGAACATCTCCATCTCCACCGATCTCATTCGAAGTATCAATGATCATCACATTATGCCTTCTTTCAGTCAGAATCAGTGACACACCAACACCTCACCCCTTTTGGTCCAAAACCCTGCTGATCTCTCTCAACAATGTGGTCTTGCCAACTCCGGGAGGACCCAACAGAAGCACGTTCTTTGGGGGAGTTCCATCACTTGACATGTTGTGGATCAGGTCCACAATGAGGTCTGTGGAGTTTGCGAAATGTCTCCCTATCCGGTAAGTGAGCCCAACCTTTTCACCTCTCTTGTTGACTATGCAAGAAATACGATGGAGACTTCTCTGTCAAAAATAAGTATGACACTTTTCGAAGCTAAGAACCTCAAGGCCTATGCGGTTGTCACTGCTGAAGGTGTTCTTAGTGCTTCTTTTTATCAATTCCAGATAAGTCTTTAGATCTTGTGGGTGGATGTCTATCTTTGTTTTGTTGCCGTTCGAAAACCTGAGGCTAATCGGACGCATAACGTCTACAACAATTTCGGTCAACAAAGACTCGTTCTCTGAGACCTTCTGTCTGATCAACTGAGCTGCCTGCATCCTTGAATATGTTTCGCGATATAAAGAACAAACCTCCACTGGAAAAACTCTCAACAAATCGTCGACGTCCTCAAAACGGTCTTTCTCTACAACGTGACCATCTGATCATATTAATCAATGACAGGTTCACGACATTCAGGCATACCTATATCAGAGACGTCTCCAGTGGCTCCCTTGTAAACCGGTATCCCGTTCTCATTAAAATGGAGCGACAGGGTCATCCCCAGGGGCCTGGCCGCCTTGGTGGACCACTGCTCCTGGTCTTTGCTGGGGGGCAGGCCCATGTCACAATTTATGGAGGACACTTCCATCTGCCGTCTCTTCATGTCCTTCTTGATCATCCTTCTCAATTGAAAGAGGCATGACACATCACCAGCTGCATAGTCTATCATCGATGATGTCATAGGTCTGGTGGTCCAAAAGCTGGAGTCCTTCTCCATCTGCCTGTGGACCAAGTCTTTCGTCTTACGACCTCCAAGTTGGTAATGGTCGAGCAGCTTGGCAAGGGACACCCGGCGTGTCGGTACGCCGTGCATCTTCTCAGAAAGCGAAAACATGGCTTGGGTGTCAATCGTGTTGGTCAGGCGGATTTTATATTGATAATAGAGGGCTTCTGCGTCTTTCCGGCCATCATGAACGATCTTCAGCATGTCTGGTGACTCTAAAATGGCCTGTGGTTTTTAGATTATAGAAACAGAGTTGCGGGTGATCGACTACCTTCAACCATTCTGTGGGCATATTCGGGGCCAGCATGTCGATGATGTAGACGATGGGTGGTTCTTGAACGGATATCTGTACACAACATAATCTTCCTTCTTTGGAGAGGTTCACCCCCTCACAGTCTACACCTATCACCTTCTGTCTCGATAATACTTCTATCGGTAATAAAGTCTTTTCCGGAGTATCTATGACGACAAGCGTAACGGTAGCGGGAACCGGGACCGTAACGGGAGTCACGGAGGGTGTCATGGTGATACTGCTACTGACAAGAGGAGATGGAGCACAGGGTTTAATTTCCGATTTGTTTTGTGCAGAATTGATCTCCAGTCTCGTCATGGATTGTGCCAATTCTAGGGCGATCAGTCAGAATCATACGACAATGTGTCACCTGTATCTGTTTGGACATGGGCTGGATCTTTTTGTGGAGTTGGGGGAAGAGTCAGGGTTGTGCCTAATGTTCATCATTCTTGCATTAATGCAAAAATCATCCGAACCTGTTAATTTGGAAAACTTTCGGATGATCCTTTCCTGGTAGTCCGAGCGACCATTCTTTTTTCCTCTCAGACTCAAGGAAGCAGAGGATTTGTTGTGATCCCAGAGCTCATTGTTGAACAAATGGACAATGGATTTTGCGAAGGTTCTGACGCTCATGATTGCATCCATTGAATAGACTGCTCTTGCTCTATTTGAGATGATTGCCCAAGAATTTGAGTACGCGTTGGGTAACTTGTTGATCACCTCCAGCATTGCCTCTATCAAGAGTGCCATGTTGGATGCACTCAATCCTTTCAATACAACAACAACGAGTTTTTCCTCTTCCGTCTGACCTTTGGAGTGTCAGATCGCTCGAAAAATCTAAACTTACATGAAAGATCTCTATTCAATACTTTATCTCTTTGTTCCTTGTCCACATTGAGATGGAATTTTCCATTCCCTCCTTCCCTCGAAAACAGCAGACCTTCAAATTTTTTGATGATTGCACCTGGTGCATGTTGCTTGTAGTGATCTCTCAGATGTAATGGCACGAGCGTGAAGGCCTCTCCTCTCAACAGATGTATGAATTCTGACTTGCTGTAACGGGCCCCTTGATGTTTGTTCAGAACTTGTCCAAGGCCGCCACGAAGCCACTTCTTGTATTTCTCATCCAGTGAGTCGTCGATCTGCATGCCAAAGATGATGTTGTTGAGTTGATTCAGAACCAAGATTCTTCTTGTGGGCCCAAGTACTACAGCCGTGAAACAAACTCTCACGGTTACAACCCTGACGCTCGCGTCATCAAACCCGCGGTTTCTGGGAATTATACAGGGAAAGTCACGTGACCAAGGCTCTTCACAAACACAAGACACGATCAGTTTTGAATGTCTTTATGCGATGACAAGCTCCTTCTTTCTATCCTGGGCGTATTGGTCTTTGTACTTGTTGTAGATCCTCTGCAGCTCAGCGATGTACTTCTCGTGCACTTCGTTGACATATTCTTCGGTGGGCTCTAATGTCTTTACGGTTTCAATCGGCTTTCCGACTGTTTGTTTGTCAGGAGAAAAGTCCAATAATATAATATAATATTATCGATAAGATCACGGTTGCACACCGTGGTTATTCACGGTAACTACCGTACTTTTTTTAAACGTCCAAATTCTTGTCATCACGACAAGATGTAAAAACCCTGAAGAAACTGCTAAACTTACAGACTGTGTGGATCTCTTTTCTAAGAGGCAGCATGCCGTAGTCATAAGTGAAGATGCCTCTGCCGTAGAACACCGGAGGTGACACTCCCGTCAAATTCTGGAACTTTTCTTGGAAATTTCTGAGGGAGGAACCCTTGGGGTTCTCTACAGTGTTGTAAACGTCATTTTCACCAAAAGAAAAAATCGGCACAAGCGCAGCGCTGAATACTGTCAATCTACATTTAGAGGGTAAAGAGCTCACCCGTTACGGATGGCGACTTTGACGAACCCCTTTCTACGGCGGAGTGTCAAGACGTTGGTCTGTGCGTGTGCGTCAAGTGCCTCTGCAGCACCACCGACCACAATGACAATGGAAGTGGGTTCTTTGAGATTCAGAATGGCATTGCATGAAGGGAGAGAGACGGAGGCGATTCCTAATGATAGAAGCCAGTCACGAAAGAATGGGGTTCTAAAGTTGGAGTCCAAGGTGAGCAGACGGACTTGAAGGCCGTTAAAGAACTTGGAGAAATTGGTTCCTTCAGAGCCAAAATTGATAGCAGCACCGTGACTGATGATGCCTTGGTATATGAGAACTACATTCTACATCATCATTTGAAAGATCCTCACCGTGAGGATGATATCCAAAAACGTATCGTTTCTTGGGATCGAGTTCTTCTTCTTTTATCATCGAAATAGGGAAGTATTCTGCCGCGTATCTGAACAAAGCAAGCTTTCGTACCCATTGAACCGGTCTTCCTCCTGTTCTTGGTGCTCTGAAGAGGTCAATCCGATGTATCACGATGTTAAATCGACTCACTGATCATAAGCGATCCATCCAAGATAAAGAATCAATAGAGGCCATACGATTGGGAAGAACAGCAGTGCCACAAATAATCCCAGAGATAAAAACGGCAGTAATATACTGAAAAGTACGGCTGATGTTTGGAGTCTTCTCCTCAGAGGAATCCTGTGTAAAGGAACCCAGCGGACCATGATGATCTCTTTTGTCGTGCGTGATGATGATGGGGGAACCGAATTTGCAGTTTACCCGTTTTCCCCTCGGGGATAACAAAAATTCCAAGTATTCATCCGGATGTCACGCTAACTACCGTGAACGCTCTGCTTCATTTACCGAACGTCTTTTTGTCACATTTCAAACTTCGGATGGTCCGAAGTGACGTCGACATTAACCCCTGCCTTCTTTTATAATGGCGAGCGGGTGCAGCGCTGGTGGCTCGTGTGTCTTTCCTTCCCATAGTTTGTATTTCTCTTGGTAGAGTTTATACTCTGCAAGACTTTTTGATGCATAAATCTGAATAGTTTAATTCCTGAGCGATTTTGGTTCTTCATGTATTTTCAGAGTTTTTTTAATTGCTTTTAGACATCACTTCGTGATTGCAGAAAAGCCACAACGAGGACATACAATTTCAATTTAAATCGAAAAAATGTAAGTCATTTTAAATCTGTCTGACTCACTATTTCCGTGTCCACGAATCGGTTATCTTCATATTCTGATGGCTCCACAATAGACACCTTCCTCACTATCTTACTTATGTTGTCGTCCACTCTGCTGATCAGCTCACTACAACGAAGTAAATACAAGAAACATTCCTTTGGTCTCAAAAGACAATCTTTTCATACGAAACCGAGATTTTCGAACGAAAATTCTTGTTAAAAGATATCTTTCATGTGAAAACGTCACCAATCTATGAAATCATCTGTAAGTTCTATCCGATTGCTTAATCTAAATCCAGGTGAAATTGTCAAAGTGCCCATGTTCAGTTCGCTCCTCTTCCGTTTTGACGTCTGAAAATTCTGAGAATTTGACGATCTACAACACGACAGTGGGAAGTTTGACGATCTACAACACGACAGGTATTTTACGATCTACAACACGACAGTACTTTCGGGCGAAATTTTTGTGGACGTAAACTTTTCTTGATTTTGAATTGAATAAAATCGAACAAAAAGATTCAAAATATTTCACCTTAAAAACGAGGATCTGTTGAAATGTGTTCCTGACGCAAATCTATTTTAATATTAGAAAATTACTATAAAAAAACACTCACATCCCAATGACAAAATAAATTGTCAAAGACTCTTTCTGTCAGGAGAAAATTTTTCCAGAATTCTTTGCGAAGTTTACCAGTGAAGAGATGACTGTAATAATAGCAAATCGTTAATATCTGCAATTGTAAATAATCAAATATTTTTCAATCTTAAAAATTCACCCATTTTATTTCAAAAATGATCACATAAAAAATTTCTACAAAATAAATTATCCACAAAAAATAAATTTTCCATAAAAACAAACTTTCTAGAAAAATAAGATTTTCACAAAAAATAAAATTTCTACAAATAATAAAATTTTCACAAAAAATAAAATCCAAAATATAAAATACCTGTGTAGAAAATTACTATAAAAAAACACTCACATCCCAATGACAAAATAAATTGTCAAAGACTCTTTCTGTCAGGAGAAAATTTTTCCAGAATTCTTTGCGAAGTTTACCAGTGAAGAGATGACTGTAATAATAGCAAATCGTTAATATCTGCAATTGTAAATAATCAAATATTTTTCAATCTTAAAAATTCACCCATTTTATTTCAAAAATGATCACATAAAAAATTTCTACAAAATAAATTATCCACAAAAAATAAATTTTCCATAAAAACAAACTTTCTAGAAAAATAAGATTTTCACAAAAAATAAAATTTCTACAAATAATAAAATTTTCACAAAAAATAAAATCCAAAATATAAAATACCTGTGTGACGAGCTGGTGGTGATCCCCATCCAATACACATCTCATCACTTGAATGAAGAATTCGAGATCAAATTGCACGTTGCTAAGTGACAGCTTTCGCTTCTCCAAGAATTCGAGTCGGCCGTCAAAGATGACGAGTGCGGATCCCACAGCAACTTTATCGTGGGAAGGGGTTCTCGAAAACAACTGTCAAGATTTAAATTTTTTTCTGTTGATTAAAACATCGTCGATGTCGATTTTTCCATATCAAAATAAAAATCGAACTTACCATTCTCATAAATAAGTTGAAGAGGGGGGGTAAGACCCAAAAAGACGTCCAAACGCACTCCTCCATCTGTTTTGTGAAGTCTGTGTATTCGTCAAGATGTTTTTATTGTGGGATTGTAACGTATTTATGCTGCAGAGGAATAAAATTTTGTGAAACGCTGTTCCTGGGTTTTTGGTGTAAATCCATCACGTTATGACTACGCCCACGACGTGGGGATACGCGGTAGTTGTCTTTTTATATGAAGATTCTTTGTGTTTGGATTATGGGTGAGAGGATGCTTACCTTGCTCCAAGTTTATGGATAATAACCTTCTCATCATAACCGAGAATCCAGCAATCGACAACAAGTTTAGATCCTACTCTTGTGAATCTTTCAATATTTCACTGCTAGATTTTGAAAACAATCGCGACATTTTTTTGACAAGAAATTTCTATTGACGAGTTGAAATAAATATATTTTTCGCTCCGCGGTATCGTCCCGCATTCTCTCGGTAACTACCGCATCCTCACCTTATCATTCGAGTTGACTTTATATCGCTCCACGTATTCAATCCATTCTTTCAAGAACCTGTGGAAAGTTGTTCTTTTAGAGATGAGCAGCGAGGGCCATTTCGCCTCATTTGCTTCAGAGGCCAGTCTTCTGCCCAACTTTTGGTCTTGCATCTGGAATCGTCAAAACCGAAATATCTTCTACGTCTATAAAATAAAAAAAATTCACCATAGTTTCGTTCGCGGAACCATCTCCCTCATAATGTGTCCATTGCTTCTGCACGTATCTAAGATCTAACTGTGAATGGAACTTGTCCCAAGTAAAGAGAGACAAGCTGTGATTCACCGCGTGATACTCTGAAAAGAATTCTGGGTCCGAGCGAATGATGTCGTCCATAGACGTGGACCATCTGTTGAAGGATCTGGTGCTGGGACTGTCGTCCAGATATCTGGCTCGGCTTTGGGTGGGAGTGAGGGGTGCGACGATTGCTGACCTCCTGTCTATTATTATTTTTCATAGATTTAATTTTTTTTAATCTACTTTATAATGTTTGAGATTTTCAAAAGTGAGATGTCACCTCTGTACAATCTCAGTCACAAAGGAGCAACCAGTGAAGTAGTTCGGTATGCAAGTCTCAAAGTCAAAGTCATACGTCGTCTTGTACTCTGCCTCCTTGTCCTCTTCCTTGTTGCTCAAGTGTACAAATATCGGGGATCCCCCCTTCTATTTTTAGATCTTCTGTACATTGAAATGTATTTTCAATACCAACTACATTTTTTTCGAATTTTTAAATTTTAAATATGAAATTTTCCCGCGCAGATAACAAGAAATTTTTTTGACTTTACAATTGGATGACGTCATCAGAAGAATTCCAGGTAATACCTCCTTCGGTAACCGAAAATAATTCACGGCAAGTACCGTGATCCAAAAAATCGCGGTCGGAGTATCAGGGGACCTTATCTCAGGCAGGTGCCTGATGGCGGCAAGTTGTGACTTGAACATTAGCACTCTCTGTCTTTTAGCTATGTGTATGTCCTCCATAAAATAACTTGTACCACACAGGTACCAGCCATCCAGCTCACTCCTGAAGATTTTTTATTCAAGTCGATTTTAATTTATAAAAAAATTCTCTTGAGAGGAAGTACTGTTTAATTAATTAAAAAAAATATATAAATTAAATCACCTGGTCATGATGGCCTGAGCCACTCTAAAGAAAGACGGTTCGTATCTTCTAGCTTGGTTCTGGTCCACGGGGGCCCAGAATTCCACTGGTCTCTCTGTCATCTCGATGATGAAGGGTAGAAGATCTTCCCAGAGATCGATCAAGATCTCACGACCATGTCGCACATACTTTGGGTGCAGTTCAGAAATCTCAGCGAAGAACTCGGCACCTTCTGTGGGTGGGTCAGCGCCGTGAAAATGCTAAAACAAAGTGTAATCATGGAGTTTTGAATGAACACTAATGCAAGATTCTAAAAGCTACATTGAGGTGCATCTTATGACATCAGAAATGAAAAAAAATGAACTTTGAAACTTGTCTTTCATGCAATCATACATCGGCCACAAAATGCAGGACGAGAATATTTGTGTTCAGAACGGTGGCGAAATGGCAAGTGGAAGACTCACCTTGAAACCGCGATGTAACCGAGTGACGCCTCCGTGGTGTCTTGACCAATCAGTTCATCTTCTTAAAAATGATCGTGGAATACGATGTGTGTTGTCTTTCTGTGGCTTTGCCATGTTTATGATGGATCTCGATTCTTGACAATACCGCGGGATGTATATCGTGTATATGTAACTAACCTGCACGATGTCTACAAATTGGGTGTTGTGAAGAACAGGTGTGATCTCACTGAGAGCAGTATTGACGCTGGCAAAACGCTTTGCGACTTTGGCGGCTGATTTTGTGGTCTTGGAATCATCTGACAAAGTTCTTCTCGCAGAATGCAATGCCTCTAATGCTTCCAGCAAACCTTTACCGGCTTTCTCCAAACTGTTGACCCACTGCATCATCGCTTATTATATGTTTTAAACATGTTTGAGGCGTCACAGATGAAAATATGAAGTAGGGAAAATCACCTGAGGATACCGGATGGTCGATTCATCCTCTAAGTCCTGCTCCTGCATCATTTAATGAATGATTCGACTCACTATTATCCGTACTTTAAAAAGAGAGTGGATCTTGGTTGAGAACCACTTCCTCTTCTGATGATGATGCATTTTGCCTGAACAAGGGAATCCTCCCAAGTCTGCCTTCCAGTGCCGCAGCTTCCGTCTTACGCAATATTTTCTGCGTTGTAATCAGATTTCGTTTCGAAAATTAAGAGGGATCTCCCAAACTTGGGAAACCCAACCAATCACACTTAAAAGTGAAAATATGTCTCTTGTCTATTGGTCCGTAAAATGGTATTCAATGTACAAGATTACCCCATCTAATTTATTCATGCAATTATTCAGAAAAATTCAGTGCAAATTATTCTGGCCGTCAGGGTTGGTATCTTCATATTGCAAGCAGTCTGAACCATGTGGACCTCTTCTATACCGTTGTTTCTTACTGATATAATTACTTCTACTCGTTTTAGTTGGAAAACCTTGCCTGAATGCAGTTGTAGATGATCACGAATTTTCATCTGAATCTGGAACGAGAATTCCGCTTTCAACACACGGCACACTCCTTGCCACGATCAAGATACAACCACGATGCCTACGCCTATTTCTATCAACCTCAGAGACTCCAACAACTTTTTTCGCTCAGGATCATCCGTCGAAAGTTTAGACATGCACTCCAAATTGGTCATCATTTTTCAGAACCCTGGTAATGGAGAGCAATACGTATTCGACACAAACTGGGGCACCGTCTTAAAGGAGCCCTCCAACATCCTTACCTTCACTGTGGACGAACATTCTAGAATGTTTGTGGACAGACTCCCAGGCGCCTTCTCCCTCTTATTGAACTACCTACAAACTGGCACTCTGGACATTACTCCCCTCAATCCCCAGCAGAGAAAGGTATTGGCCGACGATATCGTCGCCTTCGATTTGAAGGGTCTTTTCCCTTTACTGCCTCAACTGCAACAATAAAACCAGACTCGATCTCTATAATTAATTCTGGATCATTTATTTTTCCTGGAGATTAAGAGGTTCGTGTCTTGTACCAACCAATCAACAAGATGGTCCGTGAACATGTGCGGTTGTATCTTAGGTGCATCACCATTCCCAAGCACTTTATTTTCCTGGTTTTTTATTCACAAGTGTCTTTTGAAGAATTCAAAGGGTTTAGGGTTTAGGGGCTTGGAGATTGTTGTGGTACTCATCTTACGCAATCAAACGAAGCTTCGACATTTTTCGTCTTTCAGAACACCATTTGGAACATTTCAAAGATGGAACTCGTCGATTGCCACTGCCATTTATACCCTCCTTCTTTCGAAGATATCCCTGAAGTCCTCTCACAATCTAAAGAAGCTGGCGTTGTAGCTCTGATCAATGTGCCTGAGACACCGACAGATGCCCGAGCTGTTTTGGCCATTTCGAAGGAACATACAATTGTGCATGCCTCTCTTGGGCTTCATCCCGTCACACCATTAGAATCTTTCGATCAAGAGAAGAGATTAACAGAGTTGAAGGAGACCGCACAATTAATCAGAGAGAATAAGGATGACATTGTAGCTATTGGTGAGGTCGGCCTGGATTTCTCCCCTCATGTGGTGGGAAAAACCTCTCCCACCGCGAAGGAATCACAAAGACATATTTTCGAGGAGATGATCAAGCTCGCCATAGAGTATGATCTCCCATTAAATGTGCACAGCAGATCGGCTGGTGAACCAGCCATCAATTTGATCAGAGAGGTAATCAAGTTTTATAGAGTGAGGACTCACTTTGAACCAAGGTACACAAGAGAGATGCAGGGGAGAAGGTGTTGACAGTATTAATGCACGCTTTCGATGGCAGAGCTGCTGTCTATAAAGCCACAATGAGAGGTCAGTCTTTGAATGGGCTGAATTGGCCACTTCTTCATTCGAAATATTGTCATCCTCCCACTGCAAGGCAACAGAATATCTACAATAGAACCATAAATCAATGATGACGGTCTACAGATACAGACATTCACTTCTTCTATTCTGTCCCTGCCTCAATCATGAGGTCCAAAGAGATGCAAGATATGGTGAAGACGGTGAGTGCTCACCATATGTGCGACAAAGAGACATTTCATGGTGGCTCAGCTAATTGTCTTGACATTGCCAATTTGGGCAAATGTGATAGTCTTCAACAGATCTGAACGACACTTAGTTGCCTCTTGACAGACTGTTATTAGAGAGTGATAGTCCAGCTTTACACCCAATAAAGCAAGGTGGTAGGAATGTCCCCGCTTCAGTGAAGATATCATGCCAAAAGGTGAGTCATGAATACAACAATCTCTCAAGGAGTGCAATAACACTCTTCTTTACATGTTGGTGTTGATTGGACCTATGTAGATTGCCGAGATCAAAGGAATCAGTGAAGAAGAGGTGAGCTTTAACAACTACTGTTACTAGATCATTTGAGTTATGTTAAAATGTTCTGCGACTTGACCACAATGATTGTGGTCTTGTGCGTGTGACTAAATGAACACAATGTTTGGTCATTTGCTTGCAATTGGCAAAAATAAAAGGTTGTTTGTAGCTCGGTAGGGGACACTCTTCTGTGAAATACAGAGTCGATGTGAAATCAGTCCATTCTTCACTGCTGTCAGTTACGCACATCTACGTTATATCAAACATTTTTTGATAGCATCATTTTTAATTATGGGTAATTTTTTGTGTGATCAATCATTTGATTTGCGCTTTCATGCTTTGTCAATTCGATTGAGAAACTGCACCAAATATGCTTGCTGGCTTTACACAATCGAGTAGAGCGTTACTAATGATAACAGGTCGCTCGCATCACAACAGACAACGCCAAGAGAGTATTTCCAAAGGCTTTCGCGACACGATGACTTTTATTCCAATACATTTCCATTCCTCTTATGCCAAGCTAAAATCTATAGAGATCAGCTTTTATTTTTATCTTGATAAAGATTGTTTATTCACCATATCGTCACTCTCGTTGTAGATGGCCTCCCCTTGGTATTCCTTGAGTATGTACTTGGGTTCGATATAGTCTATCAGGTGTTTTTTATGTACAAATTGTAGTTTGGTGACTGTTCTTGCATCTAAAAATGGGTGCAGCATCTGTAAACATGTCACTTGGAGAATACTACCCAAATATTCAAATCAATTAGTATTTGTCAGGTCGTTTAATCACCACAGACTCAATATATTCGTGGTGCTTGTTATTAGACATAGAGTATCCTTCAATCCCATCAGACAGACCCACCTTCCAGAATGCAGAAAACATCCATGGGGCATCTAATAAAAGACCGTATCCCAAGCATTCAGGATACCTCTTCCCCAACATATCCGCAAGTGTTCTTGCGGCACTCATGTCCTTCAGAAAGTCAGATGAAGAGTTTAAAAAATAAATATTCGTCTCGCAGGAGTTTGTTGGTGTCTACAGCGTGTGACTTTGCGAATCATCGACACATTAAATTCCCAAAGGACAATATCCGATTAGAACTACCTCTTGTGTGCAATTCCAGTGTGCGGCAAAGCCGCGACTCGCATCTTCATCAATCAATTCATCTGAAATTACGAATCAGCACCAAATTCTCCATGCCAATCCCAGACAAATCAATCACAACGGTGGCCGTCTCCACGGGGGGAGTGATGATGTGCTTTGCCGATTCAAAAAACCAAGCACAGAACCGCTCCAATTCTTCTGGATTGCTGTGATGTTTTTTGTGAAGGTTCAGGCGCATCCAGATGACCGGACGGCCGTCTCTGTCTTGACCGTATTGTATGCATTTTCCTGAAGAATGTCAGCGATGTTTTGCCGAGATGGAAGATTAGAAAGGTTTAAGAATGTCAACGACAAATGAATGAGAGCAGTGTAATTTAACATAGCTCACGTGATTTGATCTCGTTTCGTATTGATTTAATGTCAATATGATCCACGCCTGCATCGATGTCAGCATCCCATCAACTACTCTTTACCTTCTTACCAATGCCTTGGAAATTCATCCTCCATTCCAGGAAATCAGTGTACAGGTTCAAACTTTTATGCAAATGAAATCCTCTGGCTCTCAGAAATTTTAAGTGTTGTGTCTGAATATTTCAGTATTGTTTCGTCTGTTGTGACTATAATTACGATCAGATTTTCATGAAGTGATTGTATTGTGTGATCTTCCAATTCCGCCTATACTTTGTCATTTTACGCCATCATTGATCACCAATATCACTGACCTCTTTGAAGTGTCCAGATCTCCACACTGCCAATTCACTTTGAAATGACTGCAGTGTGTTCTGTTGCTCACAAGTCAGATTACCAGGGAATCCTGTGGCGGTGATCTCCTCTAAGACCATATCTGAGTAAACTGCTCCTTATTCTCAGTCGAGAAGCAGCATGAGCTTTTGTTTCTCTCGATCGCTTCTTTTGTGCTCATGCATTTGTTGGTATTTCGTATGAATTTCGCAGTTGTGGTCACAATTTGTGCACAATTGCTCTTTTTGGGGTGATTATCACGTAACTCTTTCTTCATAAATATAGAGGATGTACACTTGGAGACCACGGTCGCATGTGCAGCCATCTGAACTCCTCATTCACCACATACTTAATATCCTTGAAATCTACTAACAGATCTAAAATTAGAGTCTCGATACTATTTTTAGGTATGGGAATTCCAGCCACCGCACAATATCGAAGACGTCGTTTTTTATTTATTTTAGAGTTTGAGGCTGGGGTCGATTTTTCTGATGATCTGCAGACTTTCCTTCATCACTCGCTCTTCCACATCTTTGTTGACTGCGCGGAGAGAGGGTCTGTGCTCGTCAAAACATATCGCTACATATAGAGGACAAACTCACGCGCTCTCTCTACAGTCGGTCCAGTATCTGCCTCCTGGTCCATTTTTGAGGAGAAGGTCCTCGTGTACTGCGGAGTGTACCAATGTTCTACTGCCCACCTGTTTGTTTTAGATTTTTTAGACTCGCAAGGCACTGCGATTTCGCCCGTCGAATGATTTTACAATAACCCGAAAAAATTTCTGCATTGTACTTTTTCACGGTAAGATCACGTGACTCCTCTCGTCTACAACCATAATCTACCCTCTACAACTCGATCTAAAAATAGACCAGATGATGACGTCATGAATATTCCTTCAAAATCATCAAAATAAAATCGAACCTCGGTTGTTCTGGCCATCAAAAACTTGAAGACCCTCATTCCCAGGGCTTTGAGACCGGATTGCCCCCTGATCAACTCACTGTGACAGAAACCGGGGTTAAGGCAGTGTACAGAGATCCCCTCCTTGGCAAGTTTGGGACCGAGATAACGTGTCATGTACACGTTCAAGATCTTGGAGACTTGATATCTGTACACGTCATCATTTGTCATTCTCGATAATATAAAATGGGGACGGATTTGGCGGGAAATTTCGATTTCAAAAATGCTTCTACTCTGAATCCAAATCGCAGACATACTCTGGCGCTGCTGCGCCTGCAGCAAAACTCCAAGTAAACACATTAAAATGTAATGGTGAAAGTGAGTGAGATACCTCTCTTTGATATCTGCTGTGCGATTCTTATCGTTCAAAGCAGAGATGGGATCTTCGTATTTCCCCTCTTCAAATTTGGTCCAAAAATGGACTTCGGAGGCGGTCAGGACGACCCTGGGTTCGACGCCACTCGCCACCGTTTTTTTGAGGGAGGGGAGGAGGGACAAGACTAATAATAGATTGGAGAGGTGGTTGGTCTGTACACTGAAGAGGTCAGATTTGTTTTTAAAATGAACGACAGATTTCACGGTTTGTAACCGAGAAATACCGTAGCGGTGCGTTGAATGTTGCTCACGTGATCTCGTGTCCATCAGCGGTAAAGCTCCAGTCATCAACAGCCACTCCTGCATTGGATAATAAGACATTCAACTTGTACCCAGAAGCCTTCATTCGATCAGATACGACATTCGAATCGACTATGATCACCTCAAACTTTTTGGTGAAGGCGAGGACTGACTCAAAACTGGAGAGATCCAATTTCCACACTTCAACGACAGAGGCATTGATGCCACTGTGCTTTACGACCTCTTCTTTGGCTTTCTGAGGCGGTCAACAAGAGGAAAATGGAAGGTTATACCTCTGCTTTGGTAGTGTCGCGACAAGCAAGAATGAGATGTTCTGGACTCATCGTGGCCAAGTGTTTGGCGGCCTCAAAACCCAGACCTACAGAGGATGATTAGGCAAGTAGCTCATTTTCAACTGATCTTCTCACCAGTGTTGGATCCAGTGATAATGACAGTTTGGCCTGTGAGATCTCTCCAGTAGAGAGGAACTGTACTGTATTGCTGATGAAAACGTCAAAATACGATCGACGATGCAAGATCTCTTACGCTCCTGGTGAATTCTGCAAAGCTAAAGTCCATCGTGGTGAAGTATTTCTTTTCCTAACGGTTATGATTGTGTTGGATGTCAAAACACCTTCGGGTATTTACGTGGCCTCCGATTACCCGAGGGTCAAACAAAGTCAAGAGAAAATACCAAACCGCCGAATGGTGTGTTTTGAAGATCCCTCAATATTCTGGTTGTAAAAAAGTTACACTCAAAGTCTTCCAACAATTAGGAAGGTTATTGGTTTGTGGATTGTTTCATCTTCTTTATTTCTTTATCTCTCTCTATTTCCTTTTCCATCAGGTAATTGCATTCTTCTTACAGTCATTTTAACGCTTTAGAGTTGCTCAAGGAAATGCTCTCTAAGTGGGACACACTTGTCACCTATTAGGCCAATATCACAACTAAGGTGATGAGTGATGTTAATTGCAAGTTGACATGGGCTAAAGACCTGCAGAGTCATTACTTTTATTGACTTATGCTGACTCTAGAAAATTTAGAGTCAGAGTCCATAAAAATTATTTAACTTGACTTGACTCTGCCAGTTATAGAGTCCACCTTGTTCCAACTCTGATTTTTTTTGGACTCTGTCTTGACTCTCTTTTTTACATCATGCCTGGAGATGATGCAGACTCTTCCTCTGAGATCAAACAGCAGAACACGCTCTAGAGAAACATAATCTGAGACAGCAAAAGAAACCAACATACTATACACTCTTTTTGAAGCATCAACCCTTGGAAATGGTAGAGTCAGAGTTCAAAAAGGCTTAATCTTCAAATGCAAATTGTAAGATTAGATGCAGCACAATATAATGTCTAAATACAGCTGCAGATGTCCAGAAAGAATCTAGAGGGAGGCTAAAGGCAGCAAAACAATACCACTACACAGGCACTTTGCTCATTCACACCCCAAATTTCCCATAGAAGCCCAAACATATAGGAAAACCATTAAACACAAGCCCAAAAACCAACAGACACTCACATTTAATGCCTTAATGATAAATGAAATAGGAGCCCAAAGATTAATGCTCTGCTGGCTTGCAGAGTGTGCTCTGCCATTTGAAG
>MZNV01001186.1:0-11260 GCA_002081555.1 Protostelium mycophagum | reverse complement strand
TACAATGCACCTACCTGGGAACCTAAAAGCAACTTTGATGACCAGGCTGTTATCAATCATTACTGGACATCCAGACAACCTCCACGTGATTGAACAACAATAAACACCACTAGGAACACCTCAAGAAAGAAGGGGAGTGATGTTGTGAAAACAACATTAAAACACAAGTAGCAGCAAAGTGCTGAGCTTTGGCAAATCCAGCATTGTAGACAAGCCCCGCCATTCTGATCCTATCTACAACGCAACAACTCTTAATAAAACCTCAGTCTGTCTGAAGAGACAGAGTTGAGACCACAGTAGCGTTTTGACTTCTTTATTTCTTCACTGCTCCTGTGTTCCATTCCTGCCGTCTCTGAGCTTGAGACGACACATTCTATAACAGACATCAACACCAAAATAGAGCAGTGCTATAAACACACATCATTAAATACCCAAACAGCTACAACAAAGAAGCTGTTTAACAAAAAATCATTACAGAGAAATCCAACAAATATAATAACAGACAAGCAATTTTCCTATAATAACTACAAAACAAACTTGGCAGCTCAGAAGGTGGCCCCTCTAAATGCCACAAACCAAACCATATTTTTGATGTTGATTGAGGTAGATTTTTTGATTTTTGTTAAAGTAATATAACATAACTCAGTCTAGATGAATTTCTCTATTTTCCAATAAATTTTGCAAAAGAAATATTGTTATAACCTGACTTTTATGATTAAAATTACATTATTAATGTATGTTTTTTTGAATATTATTGACATATTAAAATGTCACTTTATTCTAATTTTTGGCTGATTGGGTATAATCAAGTATTATCAAGTAAAAAGGACAGTAATAATTTCAATTCATGAGAGAAAGCAGAAGGGATTCCATCTGAGACTATTTCTCAATAGAACACAAAGAAAAATACATTTACTTTCTATCTTTATTTTTTTTAAATTTGTTTTAGGGATACATTTCAGTCCTTAATATACTGATATTACCTATTTGTCAAAATGCAGCTGGAAATTAGAAAAAATCAGCTGTTACATCTCCTTACAAACCTACATGAGGCATTGGCTAAGGAGCAAGAGGAAAGACAACAGTACCAAGCATTAAAGTAGGAGATAGAGATGGAGCAACTTGAGCAATCAGCAAAAAATGCCTAAAATAAAAATATCATTAATTGTAGAGTGAACCTTCCGCGTCATTCTTTGCTTTGTCCTTCGACGCCGTGACCAGCAAAACATACACCACTTTTTTCGGAGATTTTATTTGACACAAACTTTCGCAAATGCGGGGGTCAACACGAATAAGTTTCATTATTTTTATGGTGCGAAGGTTCAGCGAATAAAACAAATAAATATGGATCTTCGGGAGGCTATATCGCGGCGATGGCAGGAAATGCGGAGAAACGAACACTTGGTATAATTCACCCGCTTTTCAGATTTCTGTCAAATTTGCCTACAAAAAAGTCACCTTTTATCATATTCTCCCCCCTATCAATGACGTTACCATGGAGAATTGATCTATATATGCGTTGAGACGATCGGTTCTCCAGTTCACGGTGCACATTTCTCCGATACCTTACGGCGCGGAAGCCGCGGAAGGGGGCGTGAGGCAAGAATACCAACCACCACTCACATTATTATATTTCCAAGACAGGAGCAGAAGAGGCTCGTAGAGTCTTTTGTACCATTATCATGAGACGCTCCATCGCGGTTGTCCTCGCTGCGGCGATATCTGTCTCTGTATTATTTGCAGTGTATTCTTCACCATTCGATACAAACACCAACGTAACCAAAACAAACGACTACGCCAAGAGAGACCCTTGGTGGAACCAAAATGACGACGATGATTTGGATCTCGACTGTATGTTATTCCTCATATCATCATACGATGAAATTCTGACATCATTCCAGCCAGCTATGACTTTGTGATTGTTGGAGCAGGAGCTGCAGGCTGTGTCTTAGCCAACCGCTTATCAGCCGGAAATCGATACAGTGTGCTCCTTTTGGAGGCTGGAAACGCCGACTGGAATGATGCGAATGTGATCGACCCTGCCGCTTACACTGGAAGTGCAAACGCCTTTTTGAATAAGGTTGCACCCTCTCAAGACGGTCGCTATGGCTGGCCAACCTTCATGCAATCAGATAAGGCCACATATGGACAGAGATCCCTCGTGAACACCGGAAAAGCCATCGGTGGAGGAACTGCCGTGAACAACGCCATGTATGTTGTTGGAGGTGAGAAAATCGATACAAATGGAAAATGACTCAAAGGAATCAGGCAGTTGGAATTGGGACAATGCATGGCCCTCCAACTGGAACTACACCAGCTTAAAGAAGTACGTCGCCGAGATGGCCGCTCTCTGGACTCCTTACCAAGGAACGGCACGCTTCCCTCCCCAAACCGCCTGGCTTCAAGCCGCTCAGAACATAGCCGCCCGCCAGAATGCAGCCGGCCAAGATGACTTTTTGATCAACAGAGCTACCCCAGGCACCACCCCCATAGAAGATCCCAATGTGCCCAATGGCGTGAATTATAATGATGTTGATGGAATCAACTCCATCACTGCCTTTGGACAATACCAAACGTTCCAGAACCCCATCAATGCCACCAACTTCGTGCGAAGATATGCCGCCGATTACCTCAACAGCACAGTGAGTACCTCTATAAATTCATCGCACACACCGAATATTTTCTGACTCTATAGATATTGAACCGCGCCACCGGACAAGGTGTCGGAAAGCACCAGAAGCTCCGCGTCGTGGACAACGCCTCTGTCGCCAAGATCCTCTTCACAAAGTACCGTAGCGCGCAGCCAAAGGCCTCCCAAGTTGTTTTCACTTATAATAACGACAAGTACACCGTCACTGTCAACAAGGAGGTCATCGTGTCGGCAGGGTCTTTCTTTTCCCCCGCACTTCTACAACGCTCCGGTGTCGGAAATGCCGACCGTCTGTCGACCATCGGGGTCAAAAACATCGTGTACAATAACACCGCTGTGGGACAGGGGTTACGCAACCATTTGAAGACCTGGACTATTTTGACAGGCACTGGAAGTCCTGCTGACGTTTCCGCATTCTTCAGCCAGTACAACGCCAACCTCCCCGGGTACCCCCTGCTTAGAGGAGGTGGCTATAATTTCACCGAAATTTCACGGAGTTTTCTGACATGAATCAGGTGCCTTTGTGGGCCACCACCAACTGGACCCCCTGAAGCCAGACACCACTGGCGCGACAGCTTCTAAGCGTAAATACCAGGTGTACATCTCCGCCGCACAAAACCCCGTCCCCTCCAACGTGGTTGCCTTCTACAACGCAGCTTCCGTGGCTTCGACCTCCTTCTCCATCACGGCTGATGACGTCGGTTTCGTCAACCAAGGCTCAGTTGAGATCGCCCACCCCACCGACCCCACAGTTATCCCCAACATGTTCCAAACCGTAAGCTCTCACCCAGAGACGCTAAAAATAATCCTAACTCGTTGTAGATCTTCCAGACTTACACGCCCAACTCCAACCCCGTCGCACAGCAGTACGCCAGCGCCGCAGCTTTTGAGGCCTCTACTATACAAGCTCTGCTCGGATTTGATATCCTCTACCAGTTTGCCCAAGAGATGAACGCCGTACTCTCTTCCCAGGGAAAGAACGTAACCTTGAAATTCTCCGCACCCTACAACACCGACATCGCCAACTTCCACAACGGTCTGCAACGCCTTGGTGCCGACTGGTACAAGTTGCTATGGACATGGGCCACCCCCACCGCGCAGTTGTCTGCTGCTGATGCGCTGTTCAGAACCTCATGCAACAACCTCATCATCCTCTTAAAGAATGGTGCTCATTTGGACGGACACCCCAACGGCTCCAACAAGATCGGTGCAGTTGTAGACAGCCAACTCAAGGTCATCGGAGTGGACGGTGTCAGAGTGGCAGATAACTCCGTCTCCGCGACTCCCCCCGGAGGAAACGCCGCGATCAACGCCTTTTTGATCGCGCACAAGGCCGCTTCTTTGGTGTTGGAAGACCACCCCACAGGAAACCACAACAACCACTTGGGCTGGTGGTAATACATATGTCTCTGTCTTAATGTTGAAATGGCTGGGTTTACGTCGACATCGATAAAAGTGAGGCAGAATGAAAATGGCGAATTGTGTTTTAATCAACTTCATTCGAGCTTAGAAACAATCATCTCGAAGGTTGGTCTGTTGTTTGGATCTATCTCAAACACCTTCCTTAGAATCTCAGAGAGCTTGATGTCAATCTTGTCCTGTGGTATCTGCATCCTTCAGTTCATCGTCATTTTTGTCTCCAAATGATCACCTGTTCCATCATCTTTTCGTGCAAATGATCGGTAACGATGGCCATGATGAACTCTTGTGGGTTCAAATGAGGGAAAGGCTTGTCGCTAAGATAGTCAAAATGTGTCTAGATGGTGATATCACATACCCTGTCAGCACCTCGATACAGAGTACACCCCAAGACCACACATCAGATTTCTCAGAGAAAATAGAGTTACAGAGGGACTCCGGTGCCTGAAGAATGTCAAAATTATTTACAACATCATTGATGATGTGCTCACCATCCACTTGATGGGTCCAATGTTGGTCTTGGAATGATGCGTCTCCGATTCATTGACTAAGGTTCTGGATAGTCCAAAGTCTATAACCCGTTAACATTTATAATCTCAGAATAAAAGTTATTGAATACCCACCACTGACTTTAGGCGTCAGATCCTCTGCAAGCTGTACAGAGATTAGATCTTGTGACAGTTGATCTACAGCTTACCAATACGTTTCTTGCCGCCAAATCCTTGTGTAGAACCCTCTCTTGAGTCAAGTGTCGCATTCCCGCTGCCACTCCTTTGACTATCTTGAGTCTGTCCTCAAATCCCAAAGTCGGGTTCTTTTCCAAGTAAGTTCCAAGATCACCACCATCCAAAAATTCTGTAAACACTAAGTACATCTTCACAGAATATGGCATAACTGCACCTGTGATAAGCGCCAGAGGCTTTGCGCAGAATCCTAAAAACTCCACCACCTGTACGTCTCAGTTTGTTTATATTCCTCAGACTTGTCCTCACATTAGGATGAGGAGTGAGTGTCTTCATCAATTCAACTTCGGTCATGAAATCTTCCACAACTTCAATGGATACGGTTCTCATCTGTTTCACTGAGGAAATTAGTGAGAAAATAATCATTTCTGGTCCCCACTTGCAACAATTCTGCCTTTGTACAGAGCTTTCCAGACAACTCCGTACGCTCCTGAAGGTCGTCAAAATACTGTAATAAACGAAGATACAAGTTCACCTTCTCCAACCTGCTCTATTAGTTCTGCGCCCATTGCAGGCTTTTCAGAATCGTAAGTCTGTACATATTCAGCAATCAATCGCCGATAAGGTACTTACACAGTGGTTCGCGTCGATGATGGTGTAGTGTGAAGTCTCCATCGGCATCATGGGAATAGAATACGCTTCATCCTTCCTGATAATTTGTCATCACTCATGTCGTTTGACTTGCGATGGATAAAATAAATCTCACTTGTTTCCTTTGGATTTTCTAGTGATCAGAAGAACTACTATGGCAGCTATCACTGCTACAAGTAGAACGATTCCTATCACAATGCCCGCTATTGCACCTGCAGGTAGAGATGAGGAGGAGTTTGATCTCGCTGGATCACTGATGATAGCTTCTGGCAATGTTTCGCTGGTCTGTGGGCTTGTTGTGGTCTGTGGTGGGATGCTTGTTCGGTCAAGAATGTCGATTCCGTAATTTTTGTAATCAACAGGAGACGCATCCTTCCATAACTCTACCACAGAAGATGCCGACACTGTATTCACTTAATGATTGCTTTGCGTCTCATTCGCCTCACCTTCGTTTACAGAGGAAGAAAGAGGTGGATCCACGTTGAGGTCGGTGATCACACTGCCTGATGCCACGTTAAGCACCGTCACTCTCTCTACACTGATGTTTGCCATCCTGCATATCGATGATACGAAGAGACTTGAATTGAAAGAGGAGACATTGCCAACAAATCTCAAACGAACTGTGACCATCAGCTTCTGAGTTCTTTGCAATAAGATAAGATTATACTTGTTGCATTGGACATGTCAGATACATAGCATGACATTTGACACTTGTGGTAGATCATCCAGTTGATAGGACAGGCGAAGGTGTTGTTGGACAGGTCGCATTCTTTTACAAACGGAAGGTCCTCAGATGCTGAGATCTGATTATTGGAGAGATTGAGATGTCTCAGAGATGATATGCCGCTGATTGAAGACGATATTTTCCCGCTGATATTGTTGTTTGACATGTCAAGGTATGTCAGACGTGGCATTTGGACGGACACCCCGGAGATGTCGCCTGAAATTTCGTTGTTTGATGCATCAAAGACCTGTTGGTTCTCAGCGATCTTCGACGTCGACAGAAATTACCTGTACAGAGCTGTTTGTAAGCACAGAGGCAACATCATCTGCAAATACATTGTTGCTGACGTTGAGATGTTCTATATTTGGTATAGATGTCAGAAATGATATTCCAGCCTGGAAATTGTTGTTTTGTAACTCAACTCTCTGCAATGTTTTAAGAAATGCTTCGAGGTCAACTTATACCTTCAGGTTGGGGATCTCTGAAATACCTTTCAGATCATTGGTAGACGATAATTCATTGTGACCCATGTTGAGAGTGTGTAAAGAGGTCATGTTCACCGCTGATGATACGAAGCCGCTGATCTTGTTGTTGCTGAGATCAACTACCTCGAGAAAAGAGAGATGGTTGAAAGACTGCATCAATCAATTAGTGTATAATAGAAATGAATATCCACCTGAGAGATGCTGCCAGACAATGCATTGTGGCTCATATCCAGAATGCTCAACTTGGTCATATTTTCAAAGACCAGATCGTTGATGTTTTGAAATGCGTTGTATGATAAATTGAGAGATTGAATGGATGCCAACATGTTGAGACGAGCCAAACTTCCTTCAATCTATCACATTCAGTATCTCGTCTGATACATAAGCAGCCAGGTCACCTGATTGTTGCTAAGGTCGAGATCAACGAGGCCCACAGATAAATTCTCCAAAGTCGAGACGATATTGTTTCCGTGAAGGTCCAGAGTGGTGACTGTATCACTCATCTTTGGAATGCTCCCATTGATCATGTTGTCATTCAAAATCAGAGCGGTCATGTTGACGAAGGAAGACATAGAAGGCAGCTGCCCATCTATCTTGTTATTGGGAGCGATAAGTGTTTGGAGTGAGACGAGATGTGAGATAGAAGAGAGTGAACCGGTGATGTTGTTGTTTCCAAAAGATAAATTCTGCGGAGGAAATCAACATCCTTTTCATCGCGCAAAATGTACCTCGAGAAGAGTCATGTTGGTAAAAGTATCCAAACTGCCAGAGTATCCGTTGTTGCTGATGTCCAATGCCGTGAGGTTCAACAGCGGAGAGAGTAAGTTTATGTCTGCAAAGTTGTTGTTTGACATGTGCAGATCTGTCAACTTGTTGGGGAAAGATGGGAAGGATGCGTCAGTCAACTGTCAATAATGTCATAAAGATGATCTTTTGTTGATTCTCACCTGATTTTTGCTTATGTCAAGGTATGTCAACGTCTCCAATAAAGATTCGGTGACAGGTGATGACGTCATATCATTTCCTCTCAGGCTCAAGTAATTAAGCCCTGACATACCATCGAAGATAGAAGGTTCTATTTTTAGACCGACATTGTTCTCCATGATTAATCGATTGAGGGATCCGTCATAAAGGATATTCTGTCTGTTGAGGGTCCCATTGAACTTGTTATTGGAGAAGACGATTCGATCTGACAGATGTCAGTTTGACACTCCGAGCACACCGGCTTGTATTAAAAAGTTCTGAATGCTCTCTACCTCCATTACCCGACATCTTCCACGTGAAAGTAGAGGATATCGAACAGTTGTTCAAGACAATATCAGCAGCACCTTGTGAGCTCACAAACAGCCCATAAGAGCCTTCTGAAGCAGGAACCATACCTACGAACCCCACATTGTCAAATTTCACAATACCAGCAGAGTAGAAAGCAAGTACGAATCCAAATTGGGAAAGAGGATCTATGAATTTGCTGTCTACAATCTGGACATTCGATGCTTGGCTGTAGAGGCCTGCACCGAACGTTGCGACATTCTTTTCAAAAGTACAATTTTGGATGAGAAAAGGGTTCTGAAATGTTCAGCTGAGTCGGAAAGGATCAATGTTCATGATCTTACTTGATGTTGGGCTTGTGCAATCAATATTGCCCCTCCAAGTCCCTGACCTTCCATTCCATTCGACTCGAAAACACTATTGTAGATGCCGGAGCCTCCAAGCCAGTTTCCAAAGTTTATCGCTCCACCTGAGACTGCTTTATTGTTGATGAATCGCGAATCAAGGACTTTGACCACAGTCTTAGATCTGTCGTCAAGGTTCAGAAATCCTAAACCTTTCAGTATCCACTTAGTCACAGAGTCATCACCTCCTGCAATCTGAGCTTGATTGTTTGATGCTATGACATTTGAGAGGAGAATATTCTTTGGTGTTGCTTGACCGCTGATACCACAGCCGACATCACACGTGTTGGAAGAGATATCGCTGTTGAAGATAGATATTTGATCCACAGCCGCGGATTTCACCGTGGTTATAAATCCTATTATTATTGATTCATGAATGTTTATGATGTGAGTACTACCTTTACAATCTTGAACAGTACATCCATCCACATGGATAGTCTTTACAGAAGCGTAATCGATTGTAAGAGGGACCATTAATTTGTTCCGTTGGATAGTGTTGTTCACAAATCTAACTGACTGTACCAGATTATCTGGGGTGATATAAAGAAAATATCCGCCAGGGCTCTGATAGGAGGCGTAATTGCTCTGCGAGGTTCAGAGCGTATCGGTGATGATGATAATCACCTGTACGATGTTTCCAGCTACTGTGATGTTTGTATGTGTTGCTCCAATCAGATAGAATATATACCCTGGTAGAAAATTCCCACGATAAGTGTCGCATTGGGTGAATGTGTTGCCAATAATTTGTAGATTGACAGTTACTACGCCATAATAAAGATAGAAATGACGAGTTGCAGATCCGGAAAATTTGTTGTTGTAAAACGTCATGTTCTGATAACGCCCGCCAGCAAACAAGATCATTGACGATGTGGACAACACTGCAGATGATCAGATGTCTATGCATCATTCGTGACGATTAGATTACTTATTGTGCTTGTGCAGTCTTCCACGACGAATGACGCGGCGTTCAGAATGTATATACTAAATAAATTTGCCCCTCTCGCTTTCACCTCATCCCCGGAAGCAGTGATCTTGGAAATATAGACGGTGTCCGTGTCCGTTTGGTACAGCCGAATCACCGCACTGTAGAAAGTATCGAAGTTTGGAATGGTGGATGATGTGAAGGAAAACCTCTTCACTGTCTTTGTCAAGTAGACGACACCTGCAAAGTCTCAGAATACATTCATCTGCGTCTACCGTTACGACTCACTACTACTGCCCGTTGTGGGGTGTAAGGCGCTGAAGGTCGATGCATGGATGGAGAAGGACTCCACGTAAGAAGCTGTAATAATGCTGTTGGTGGTGGCATTGAAAGAGCAGCGAGTGAAGGCAACGTTTCGGGTCGCGTTGATCTGCACGGCGACGGTACGAAAAGTCTCAGCAAACTTGATGTCTAGCGAGTTTGAGTTATCTTCTGAGTCATGAACACTACCTGTGAAGTAGATGTCCCCAACGTTCTGAAAATAGAAACTGGAATTGGAGAAGGTGGCAGTACCGTTGAAGACGAAGGAGATATTTGGTAAGTTTACAAGTGTGACGTTCTGGTTAGAGAAGGAACCAACCACGGTGATGAAGAGAGATGTATCGTTCCCGGCATTAGCGAGTGCATCACTCAACTCTGAAATTACTTAATGAAGGTGATAATGTGATCGCGAATGTACCTGCTTGAATGTCTTGGTCTGGACTGACTGAAAGGTTATAGCACAACCCCAGAGTCAAATGTGCGAGAAGGAGGAAGACTGTCCTCATGACGGTGCTGCGCGAAGAATGACGACTTTACATACCTATGGCACGCATCCCCGCGGCCGGGAATTTCTGGGGGATAACAACCGGTAACTTCAAAACCAATATATTCTTCACACCATTTGTCTGATGCTCCACCATAACGCCCGAATTTTAAATATTTGACTGATGATCTTATCTTTTTAGAGACATTTTTGGAACCAAAAACCAGTTGAAAATTGAACTTCCAACTTTGGCATGTCCAAGGAAGTATATATTACGATATTTAAGAATAAATAAATTCAATTTTTCGGCTGCTTCCATTCGACTTCAATGCTTTCGAAGCTTCTATTATTGCATATAAGCAGTATTCAAGTCCCCTCTGTAGATTTGTAGTTGTTGTCATATTAAAATGACAGAGGAGCGAGCTCGCCTAATTCAACACTGTTGGTGACTAACCACAAATCATCCTATTTCTCGCGCATCTTTGACCATTAGCGTTTGTTTGAGGCTTCGATGAAATCCTCATTAACAATCACAAGAGGTATCACAAGGATGACGCCTTCACTGAATCCCACATCTTTCCATTCCTTCATCACGTTTTGAGAATGAAATTTAAAACGTTTGCAAAAGGTGAGCACATTGTTGTATTAATTGTGTGTTGTGTTGAAGTTCTCATTGGTGACGAACTAACCAATAAAAATTTGCTTCTTCGGTCGGGAACTGAGAAATAAATTTGAAATTTAAATCTCGGTGTAGAGGCGGGTAAACACGTCATTTCTGATCCGGACCACCAACCGCCAACCGCTTCACCACCAAAGCGAAACTGCCTCCTTCTCATGCACTTTTGGAAGTAAAGGTGAAGAAGAGATATTTTACAAAGAGACCAGCTCTCCGGATGGATCACATACTCTATTGGTGGAGATATGCGCCGTAAGAAGTCTATCAGATCTTCTCATTACTTCAAGCACTAATTTGTTATAGAGATAAGTGGATCCAAATTGAACACCCTCTTCACTCATATTTTCGCGTCCCGAGTCCCTCCGCACTTTGGCTTCGTTATCGAACGCTTTTAAAATCCACACCTGTGCCGTTACTGAGGCTTGGGGTTCGACATTCGATTCATCCATCGGTGAGACTCTGATCTCTGTGATCTTCACATGTGAATTTGAACAACGGTATCGAGAAGATGTCAGGTATGTTCTTTCACATTCAACATTCTTGCTTTAACCCTTATTTCAGTAATAACACAT
>MZNV01001184.1:0-14811 GCA_002081555.1 Protostelium mycophagum | reverse complement strand
GCTCTTCTGAGAATAAAGGGTTGTGATAGTTGTATTAATGAGTGAAATACAAATACGATTTGTGAAAGGATCTTTGTGTAGTACCTCCATAATTAGATTGATGGACAGTTTGATCATCACTTGTACATTTAGTCCAGACCAGTCTCGTGTTGGAGATAGCGCAACCTCAACTTTTGTGAACTTTGATCTCAACTTTATCTCTATTCGAATAAAACGAAACGAAATCTTGTTTTCCAAATGAAAATTGTGAGCATCACAAACTGACACAACGAAATGGAAGAAGGGGCAGCTTCTCGAAAGAGAGGAGTCTCTATTTCAAGGGCCAACTCTGCCAAGTAATGTGTTCCAACATTCTGTATTCCTGACATCACTTTGTAGTGCCTTCACCATTCCTGGTGTGGATTGTATCTCAAGGAGAAAATTGAGTGAGGAGCAGCCAGATAGGATATTAGATGTTTTGGGTGTTGGCTGTATTCCTGACATCACTTTGTAGTGCCTTTACCATTCCTGGTGTGGATTGTATCTCAAGGAGGAAATTGAGTGAGGAGCAGCCAGATAGGATATTAGATGTTTTGGGTGTTGGAAAAATGTTTCAGAGTGGTGTTCGAGAAGCTGGTGTGGATTGTATCTCAAGGAGGAAATTGAGTGAGGAGCAGCCAGATAGGATATTAGATGTTTTGGGTGTTGGAAAAATGTTTCAGAGTGGTGTTCGAGAAGCAGAGGGCCAAAGACGATACGAACAATCACTGAGATACAGACCAGAAGATGTCAGTTTCTGAGATCATAAATAATGGTGACGTCATACAGGCTGGCTCTCGACCGAAATATCCAGCAACACGAAGTCGCTCCAGCTCGATATCATCTGCCACGTCCACAAAATCATTGCCAAAATCAGATCTGATCATTCCCTCTCCTGCAGTGAAAGACGAAGAAGTAGAGTCGACAGTGGTTGTGAGTACTCCAGAGGATTCAGAAGAAAGAAGAAGATTGAAGATGAGAATGATGGCATTCCTCGAGAAGGACGCAGATGAGACGGGCGGTGAACTCACTCAAGAAGAGGTGTTATTTTGGCGGGAAAGTTTTTTTCAAATTTTAACATCTGTGCAGCACAAGTCTGCGTACGAGAGCGTGTTACATTGCCTTTTATTTCCACTTTTGCAATATCAAGCTCAGTCTACAACCCTCGAAGAGACAGAGAAGTTGGCATCAAGACTGACCACGCTTGCGGAAAACGCAGAGTTTAGATCTCTGGTGCCCTTCCAAGTGGACAATTACCAAGTGTTAAAGAAGATGTTCAATGTGCAGGACAACAGTGTCCACACCGGTATATTGAACAAAGTCATGAGCGAAGACTATGTCAGTAATTTTCCAGTAATTTTCTCTGAATTTTCGACGAAATCGACTTGAGAAAATCAATATTTTTAAATTAAATTTCACAGTTTTTGCTGACGAGTAACGAAGATCAATACAACAGCTGGGTTAACTATCACACAAACAGTAGAGGCCCGTGGACTTGTTGCCAAAGACAGGAGGTAATCATTTATTTTTATTAAAAAACTATGGTTTTTATATCACGGATCATTTACCTTCTAAAATAGAATATTCTTCGTGTCGAAAAAATACATTTTTAATTTATGATTTAAAATTGAAAATAATAGATGCGTACTCTAGCAACCCGTATTGTGAGTTGAGCCTTCAACCTGGAGATCTCATGAAGGGTGTCGCTACTGAAAATTCCGTGAAAAAGCAAATCACACAAGTCATACCGAAGGTTAGAATTATTTTCATTGAAATTTCCGAAATTTGTAGAATCAAATTATCAAACACTGATTTTCCGGTCACGTGACTCTTTTTCCCATACGAATTTTCACAGAATTTTCTGACCGTTGTAGACGCTGGATCCCATCTGGATGCAAGAATTTTCCTTCTCATTAGACGAGACATTTCGAGCATTTAAATTAACACTGACCATATGGGACCACAGCCCAAACGCAAGGAGCTATATGGTATTATCGTTCTTACATCATGATATTTTCGCGTTGTAGAATCCCAAAAGAATAAATGTTATTTTAGCATCTGGTTGGAAATTGAAAAAACACAGGGGCAGGTAGAGCTTGATCTCGGGACCATGTCGAACCACTCAACACAAGACTTATGGCTGAAATTACAGAAGCAGGGGAAATGGGCCTCCGTCAGTAACATAACGGTCAGTATTCGAATGTCGCGTTGTAGATGGACCCGGTTCTGAAGAACCGCACGGGAAATCTCACTGAAAAATCCAGGTTTCTGGCGAAATTCACCTCAGAATTCACTTGAATTTCAGAACCATAGTGACCGACATCCAACCCGAAAATTCACCGAATTTCCCGCGAGTTTTCACAGGCGCAGATTCGCATAAATATTATAAATATTTATTAGAGAAGCTCATCAGGCTGGAGAACCCCGATTTGAAGAATGAATTGAACCCTATGTCTGCATTAAGCATGCCTCTTCTCGAAGAATACGCATACAGTCAGTCTTTTAGATTTTTTTGTGATGAGAATCACGTCTACAACTCGTATTAGCCGCGTAAATGGAACAAAATATTATCTGGTCATTCAGATATATTCTGGCACAAATATTCGTGCCCTCTCATTTTAATGTTCTGACGTATTCAGGATATTGCGTCCCGTATTATTACCGTGGCATCATGTGAGGTTTTCATCACCGTTGTAGATCGTCTCATTCTTTTAAGCCACTTGGAATGGCTGCTGGACCACTTCACCCTGACGAAAAGCCACGTGTGGGGTGTCTACGAAGCCTTCCAGTCCATTGAGCAGATTAAATTCCGGACTAAAATGGATATGACAAAGGACGAAAGGTTGAGGTACAGGCAGTGCCTCGCAACAGCGAGAGATCTCGTTGAAGAACACATCGGATCTTACGCACAGGTGAAAGTTCAGGGAGATTTCGGGAGATTTCTGAGGATTGTGGGAATTTTTTGTGAAAAGTCAGAAGTGCATTTGTGCCTAAACTGTTTATTTGACTTTGGAATTAATTTTTAAATTGAAAAAAACATCTTCAACAAAGGCCATTGAAAGGATCCATCCTTATAGATTCTCATTCGAATGAAACTGACGCGTTGTAGATCTTTGAAGAAAAAAAGATGGACGGCACACTGAAAGCACTCGGACAATTATTAATCTTCGTTCTCTTGATGTCGCGAGAAGCTCCCAATGCCGTTTTAGACAACCTGATCAAGGTGAAATTTCATCAAGATTTCACTCACCTTACTGATCTACATCGTTGTAGAACTCGGCGAGTAATCTGTATTTGAGCTATGTGAACGAGGAGCCGCTCAGTTTCAAAAGGATGATAGACATTATGAAGAGAGTTCTTCAACACATGGAAAACGACGCTCAAGTTTTTCAATCACAATTCTCAAAGTGAGAAATCTTTTCCCTGAAATTTTAAATTATATAATTGCGAAAAAACGGGAAAATATTATTAAGTATTTTTAGATATTATTAAATATTTTTAACAGTTTAATTATAAAAAATTCTCAAGACATCATAGGGACACAGTGCTCTTGTCCATCACTTCACAGATATACCGCGGGCTGTTACTTCAAGACATCACAAAAGTGGTGATGGATGTCCCCTCTATCATATCAGTGAACACGGCCGAAGTGTTTGACATGCATTTCTGTGCCGTAGAACTCAACAAGATATGGAAGACGCATCTGAAGTATGTTTTGGGTTTTTTTGGTGTTTTAAACCTCGAATAATCGTGTTTAACTTCGAGTTGCGTATCGGTCAAAAAAAATGTACATTAGGTTAATTTTTTGTAAAGAACGACTTTGTTGGTCATATCTACCCTTTGCCGGCCTCTGCCGTAACCGTCAAGATTTTTACAACACTCACGAACCCGATTTCGCTTAACATTCTTCGCATGTATAATCTCACATCCATCTCAAAGCTTCCTTACAATTTCAATCGAATTATTTTTTGTCAAACAGTTGACTTCTAAACAGGATGGCACCGATACCCTTAGAGGACATGTTTGAACCATTTGTATTGACATGGATCGATTCTTTAAGAGACAGATTGAAGTTTTGGCTGAAGCAGAGTATTTCCGCTGACGAAGTATGATTTTCGTGATGATGATTGTGTCCAAAAAAGTGTCGGGGGTGGATGTTGAAGTGGTGAACAGGCGTCGGGGTGGCAGCCGTTGGCGATGGAGCAAAAACCGGCGTTATTGCATTCTTCGTGCGTTGTAGATCTGTTTGAATCACTCCAAATTTCCACGAATTTTCTGCTGGCTTTCGAGGATGAGATGGCGAGGGAGCGAAATGTCAGAAATCTTCTGAATATGGTAGATATATTTTATTTTCTCGTTGTAGATGGTGGAACATTCTTCGAAAAATCCTGATGTTGCCAGGTTACCGTGAATTTAATCGAGTTTTTCGTGCAGCAGATCAGATTATCTTGTTTGGCGGAGATCCTGCACAAGAGATCGGGTAGATCTGTATTGACGTCATCAAAAACTGGGAATTCTCCACGAAATTTCCCACAATCTCCGAGGCTATTACCCGGTAACACGTCATCGATGCCGAAATTAAATATGTCCATCACATCACCAGAGAGAAGCCCCTCCTCCCCCAAGGTATCATTCGAATGAAAACGAATCGTTGTAGATGAAAAGATTATTTACGCAAGAACTGTCGTAGAATCTTCCAAAAACAAAATATATTTAAATATTTCTATTTTTAGATGTTTGGCATACACTCAACATATAAGCTGGCCACAAAAATCTTCACAACATAGTGGTTGTCAATGAAACAGATCTAAAAATAGAACAGATAGGAAGACTCGCCAGTAGGATATTCGGACGAAGAGATAGTACAGACAAGATCTTATCCCCAAAGTTGACATCGTCTTCCGATAACGTGAAACCTCCTGTAGAAAATTCTGGGAATATTCTGTCACCTCCTAGGGTCAAGGATATTGCCAACCAGGTGAGTTGTAGATTGTCGAATTCATTTTATTTTACAAGTCCAAACATATCAGAGACAGGGAGGTTTTCATACTGCAAAATGTGCAGAGATTTTTAAATAAAAATCCTCACGTTGATCCTTACAAAGCAAAAATCACCAAAAACCTTTGAAAAATTGACATTCCTCAGCCCAATTTGTCCAATTCATGGTCCAATATGCCACAGAAGAATCCGAACCCGCTGTTGAGCAGCACTGGAAACTCAAAGATGTCTCCCAAGGTAAATCTTGGTCATTTCAAGATGACAGATGGACATGTTGCTCTGAAAGTTTGACTTTGGAAAGTTGTCGCGCATGAAGAGTCCCCGATCTGGTGGATCTGCTACGGATCTGCACAGATCTGCATTCAGAACAGATGCCATACCGGAGGCTCTCCTGTCACCTCCTGCTTCTCCATTGAGATCCAGCAAGGTATGAGATTTCCCCGAAATTTCCCCCGAAATTTCACTCGAATTTCAGGCAATTTTACAGAAGAAAATCTTTTTGCATAGAATATTAAAAATCACAGGATAATATTCCCACATCACCTGTATCTACAACTCCACAAACACCACCAGCCCTCACCGCCTCCCCAGTAAGTGAAAATTCCCCGAAATTTCAGATCACCCCATGATGACGTCATCAGATTGCATGGAAGAAGAAGAGTGTACAGAGGTGGCAGATTCCCCCGGGGTTATGCGTGAAACTAAACAATGTGGAAATGGTACAAGCCTTGCAAGACGACCTCTCTTCTTACATCAAACGGTGAGTTTTTCGCGAAATTTCAGTGGGATTCCGTTTTGCTTCTGGTGTTTTTGATGTCGCCGATTTCACGGTAGTTACCCTGCAGGAAAATGTGAGTTCACGTTAACAACCGTGACTTCCGGAGCTGTATTGAAAAAATGTGATCCACCACTCTCTTCCAACATTTTTGACACGTCCTCTCGAAATTTCCACGACTTTTCACGGATATTTCCAGTGCCCTCTCCTTTACTTCAGAAGACGAAACCATCTCTAACGCCTTAAAACCGAGCATAACCACGTCCCGCAACGCGTTCCAGGAACTGGTTGACTTGCTTGTCACGCAACTCAACTTTGACATCAAATTGGAGATCGAGCATTTATTTGCCAGAAAAGAAGGCAAGAATAATTCGGATAAATTATTCGAGTACCTGAGGGGTCAGATAGAGGTGCTGCAGGCGAATTTATACCCGGGTGAGGAAATTTCGTCGAAATTTATAAGAAAATTCGTGGAAATTTATAAGAAAATTCTATAAAGACCCAAAAGCACTGGAATAATTTGTTGGAGATATCTTCAAGATGACACATATTGATCTACAACACAGTTGTTTTCCAGGCATCTCTGCAGAAGATGTTTTTGATTGTTGCCAAGGTGAGTCCTATTTCCACGGAGATTCCTCTGAAATTTCAAGGATTTGGAACTGCAATTGATCCCTTTCAATTTGGAAGATGACAGCGACAATTCCGGGAAAGTTCCAGTTGTAAATCAACTTATCGAGGTAATGATTTACCAACTATTTATTCCACAATTTTCTGGATTTTTCGATTTCCCAAAACATTGAAATCTCATCGAAATTTCACGATCTTACGTATTCTAGGAAACAATCAAGTTCTTCACTGCTGACGGAAACGACTTACCCTCCGCCTATGCAGACAAGCACATACGACATCTTAAAGACATCATCACTCTCTTCTCCATGCCTACTGAGGAACTTATCGAGGTGACTATTCTACACCGTTGTAGTGTGTCATTTATAATAGTCTGAAACGGCAAAATCAATACGAAGCATTGCTCACGTTAAAAGCAAATACAAATGAAACTATTCACTTGAACATCCTGAATTTTGAAGGTCCTTGACCGCAAGAGAAAATCAAACCGACCCATAATTGTAAATAACGAGGTGTCACGTTCTGTGAACACAAACACGCAGAATGGTAAGGAAGGTACCGTTTCTGTGGTGATGAAGAGTCCCACGAACAGAAGAACTGTTGTAACCATGCCAAACTCTGTGGACGCAAGCATCACGGCTGAGAAACAAGAGGTGAAATTTCAAGGAAATTCAGACGTTTCTGAGAAAATTCTGTGAAATTTCGGAGTTGACCGTTGTAGATGATACCCTCCTCTTTTGCGCTTCCCGCGCTTTCTATCTTGAACACAAGAAGCCGAGAAGGTACCGTTTCATCCTGATGAAACTGTATATGACGTGGCACAGGAGATGCTGTTGCGAAAGCAGCTTTGAAATATAGAAAGGACACCTTAGGCTCCAAACTGATGTGCAATTTGATGGGAATTTATGACGAAGACGAACAACTCATAGAGAGTGAATTTTCCACGAAATTTCCTCCAATTCCCACTGAAATCTCTCCCGATTTTCACTGAAATTTCACAGAATTCTTGTGTGCGATTCAACACACCTTCGGATCCTTGGTCGTCTTCAGCAGCTTTATCGCCCTCCATAAATTTGTTGGCTCATCACATCCAGTAGTTCTACCTCTAAAGGAGGTACTCTCAGTTTCCAAGAGAGAGGACAAAGGAATAGCCATCGTCATGAACAACGGACAGGTTTGTTTTCGCGAAATCACGAGAAATGAAATTTCCAGGAATATCTGCTGACAAGTCTGTATGACGTGTCTCGGAAGCACGTGATAGATGTCATCAGGAGCAGAGGAAAGGCGGTGGGAAATAAGACCATACATGATAAAGGTAAATGCCTCGTTGTAGAATGTCGACGATTTGAGAATGTCGACATACAAGACGAGGGTTGATAAATGTAGACAATTCGACGAAGCAACCGGTGCTGGAAGTTGACACGGAGGTTTTGGCGGGAACTTCAGATTTGAAATCGACAGAAAAATGGAACAGAATTGTCCGAGAAAAATTCGGTCAATCTCGAGAAAGTGTCCTTGGAGGTCTATTTTTGGTTCCTCATCTACAACTCAAACCACAACGAAAAATGTCAGCAATTGAATGATACAGTTTATTCCTGCTATTACAGACACGCTGTGCCCGAGTTTGGACACCTCCTCGTCACAGGTATTTTTCTCAGAAATTTCTGCCACGTCATGATGACGTCATACAGAGAGTGTAATATGTTTCTCTTCTTCAAGGGCACTATTCCCGCACCACGTGGCCATACCCTTCTCTGAAGTTGCAGATGTCAGCACACAGAACGCTGCTTGGATCTTACCGACTGCATTATGCATCACAAACCAAGATGACAAAAAGGTAATCCCACCGAATTGAACAGTACAGATATGGAGCTCTATAAGATCTTTTTGATATGTTTAGACAACAAAAAGGTGCACAAAGATATTCTGAAATAATTCTAGTTTGTGTTTAGCTCTTTATCGGCGAGGGACGAGGCTTACAACCTGATTGTTAATCTGTGGTTTAGAAGGGCAAAGTACACAAACGAAGAGAATAAAGTCTGAATGAATGCGAATGTTGTCAAAAGATGAGCATTCTGAGAATGAGACGCAATTCCACTTTGGAATGTCGTCTCATCATGTGATTGATGTTGAGCCTGGATCCTTCCTCTCAGCACGGAAAGTAGACATGCTCTTGTGCCGGACCGAGGTCACCTCCGTTGAGCCTAAAGAATACTTAGAGGGTACAAATGGTGTCAAATCATCATTCTTCTGCAAAATAGATATTTTTAACGTATATAATTTGAGAAAAAATCGGCTATGTACACGACATATCCGTTGTCCAAAGTGTGTCTCTCAGACATTGATCATCGATCTACAACGAGATGTCATTTCCGTGCAAAATACAGAATCCTTTATGGGTTCAGAAACTGAAAGGGGATGTGCGCCGTCCAACAAACCAGTTATGAAACAACAGAGGGATGTAGCGATGGATGTCTGTGATAGAATTTTTCCTCCTTTCAATGTGCGTTTCGAGATTTGACAATGAACACATATTCGTGTTTCAGATGATTTATTGATGACATATGTCATGTGAGCTCACTCTCTCTTCACACGTTTAGAGCTCTGTTTCTCTTCACTGGGAAAGTATGTCAAATAATGTCTCAAATTCTCCCGCCATTTTTGTGAGGGAACATCAACCGGTTTGTTGGAAAAATACGTCCTCCGTTCTTGCTGGATTTGTTCTGCGGCTGACAACTGTCGTCACCACTCCCAATTGTATCAATTTGCGAACATTCTCAAAATCACAGGGCCATCCCTCTGTGATGTTCATATTGCATAGACATAGATTCAGAGGCAATCTTCACATCTGTCACATGTCAGGTGTCATTTTTTGGCAGTTACGTAATTACCCCGACTGTCCAGTTCTTGACCTCTTCTGAGTCAGTTGAATGGTACAGTGTTTTAGGTAATATTAATAACATCGCCCTGACCGTCTCCTCAGTAAAAAGATATGTAATCCAAGTAATTTCCCAGGTGGGAAGGAAATAATGCAACTCTCAACATTATCTGGGTGGAAAAGAATCCTCATTTCTGGCACACTTTTTGACGTGATTACAACCTAATTTTTGAAGAGTGGCAATCAATCATCAGGGTATATCAATATTAGTGCACCAATCGTTCATCGCTCACAGATGAATTAATACAAATATTTGGTCAATGTTGAATTTCGACTTCGTGCTGCAATCTTGAGGTACTTGAAGGCACTCAATGCAATTTACTCGGGTGGGTGGACCTCTAGGATGTGGGCAACCGATATTTCGGTTGGTCATATGTGATTCTATGTGTCGTCGTTGTGCATTTTGTGTTGCGTTTGGTCGTTTGTTTTTGCGTAATGGCTCGTTGTTTTCCTTCAACTTGACAACAGAACAAATTTTTTCATTTCCTCTTCATCATCAATCAGACCACATATCAAACGGAGAACGCTTCACTGTCTTCTCAAGCGTGAGTCCACACGATCAAATTCTCCAAAGCTTGGAGTTGACTGATAAATCTTAGAAAATGGAAGACCAACAGCCGGCAAAGAAGCAGCGTGTCGGATTAGATGGCTTTTCTCGGAGTATCATTCAAGACACAGACACTTCTGCTGCAGAAGACAGCTTCACGACTGCTAATCAAGATTTAAATTCTCTCGGCCTCAATCAATCATCCTCTTCCAACCCGCCAGGGAGTCCTCACAGAGAGCACAGACCTCCTTACCTCCCATTCCGGTTCCATACAAGTCAAGGGGCCAGATCTCCTCTCGAACCACATGCACCTTTGATGCCTCAAACTCATAGAGGAAGAAGAAACGACACTCCTCTGCAGTATAACCAATCTTTTAACCAAGTTTCCAATTTTTTCGCACCCTGCAAAGAGACAGAAGAGGCCAAAGAGGTCAGACAGAGGTGTTCTGTCATATCATCATTTAATGATACGAGAAGACCTCTCGTCATGCAGAAATTGGCTGAGATCAAAGCCATTTTGATGCTTCGAAGACCAGATAATGTCGAGGTGATGATCTTTCATATTCGAAATTGATGACATCGAACTGAATCTCGCAGGGAGGAGAGCTGGACCAAGAGGAAATGATATGGAATGGGCTGGCCAATGAGGCCTCCACGCTCATGGACAATGTTTCATCTGTATCCATCTTTTGCCAATTTCTGATGGTAACATCTCATCGCTTTATCTCTATCATTCCGTACATCATCCATCCCCTTCAGTTTTGTCACATCAAAAACAATGTCATTTCATGTCATATAGACGTTGACGCCTTCAGACCACCGAGAGAAGCATAGTGGGCAGTATAAACAACGGCTACTTTTGCATCTTACCCACAGAAATTATATACCAGATATTCTCATATTTAGAAGTGAAGGATCTGTCCATCTGCAGATTCGTCAACCGCGAATGGCACAAGATCTCATGCGATGATGAGATCTACAGGCTCATCTGTGTTAAAAAAAGCTTCATCTTAAAAAAGGCGGAAAATAGGACTTGGAGGTGGATGGCCATGGCCCAGTCGGTGTGCATCTACATCTTTGTAGTCTGTCAGAAATAATAACGTGTACAGAGGATTTTTCCCGAACAGAATCCCATCAAAAAAGGGTGCGGCACATTTTATTGGCCCGACCACAAGGGACATTACATAGGAGAATGGGATAACGACCAACGTCATGGTTACGGTGTACAACAATGGTAAATTTCGACGAAATTTCCTCAAACCTCGAAATCATTTCATAATAAATAAATTCCTAGAAATAATGAGAATAGGGCGGATGGATCTCAGTATAACGGAGAATGGATGCAGGACAATAAACACGGGCACGGGACTATGACTTGGGCAGATGGACAATGCTATACAGGTGATTGGAGGAACAACAGAAAGGAAGGCAAAGGAGTAGAGGTCAGCATCTTTATTTCTCATGAAAAATACAAAGTGGTTTCATGCAGATGAAAATGATTTCCGTAATTCCATGCAATAAAAATAATTCGATAAAAAGAATATTTTTATGGTGTATAGACGGCCGTGGGATTATTTCAACATTGAAGATTTTATATCATTTGGCTTATTGTTTAGGTCTGGGCTGATGGACGTAAATACCTCGGTGATTATAAGAATTCCAATATGGACGGTGTCGGAACGTAAGTGATCTCTATCTACAACAAACATCATTCGCCCTCAGGCTCTTGTCCATTATAGATCTAATATACTTGCCCGAAATTTCGCTGAAATTTCCCAGGTACTCTTGGCCAGGAGGCGACTACTATGTGGGTGAGTGGCGGGATGACAATATGCACGGAAGTGGCATCTACACCTGGCCAAACGGGTCCACATACAGTGGAAGCTGGGCAAACGACGAGCACAATGGGCATGGGAAATACACTTGCGGCCAGGAGTCATATGAAGGAGACTGGAGAAATAACCTACGGCATGGAAGGTGAATTCTACATGAGATTTCTGTTGAATATCTGGGGTTTGGGGGCAAACGGGATTTTAGACTGTCTATGTTGACTGTATAAATCTGCTTGTGGCTTGTTTTGCACCACAAAATCTCATTGCATTTTGCACAAAAAATCCAAACAGTAAAAAGTCCTTCAACTTCCAATACCAAAAATAGACGAATATTGCCGACTATTCCGTGAATTGGAGCCGAAATTTCCACGACCAATTCAAGCATTCGTCACCTGATATTAACGTGAGATTATGTCAAGTTAACGTGATGTAGAGGTAAAGAGACCTGGGCCAACGGGGTGCTGTACGAAGGAGGGTGGAAAGACAATAAGAAGGATGGTGAAGGCGTTTTTGTATGGCCGGACGGCGACTACGTAAAGGGTATTTCCATTTTTATTCTGAATTTATTGATGAGATACTTTCGAATCTTTTATATATGACGACCGTCTACAACGATGTAAATATCAGCAGGGAAATGGGAGAACGGAAAGAGGATGGGAGTGGGGGGATTTGTGCGCATGAGCATCCGGAGAGTGTATCACCAAAAATGTAAAGAAGGCGATGTAGATGAGCTCGATAAGGGAGAAGACAGGCTTACTGAGCTGGGTGAGATATCGCAACCCACGATCTTGGCGCCAAAAAGAGATTTTCAAATCTGATCTCACAAATCATTTCTGAATGATGCAGGATCGATTGAGGAGTATGGAGAGTATGATGATTTGGATCTTGACAAAGTGATCAGAAGGAAGGCAGAGATGGACAGGCTCAATGATGAAGAGTTCACCAGAGATAGGAAGAAGACAAAACTGGCAGAGCCACTCATGCACAAGCCTTCCCAAGATCAATGAGATGTACATAATGAGGTCCATAAATTCCAGGATGATGTGTTCGTGTTGTAAATTTCGACAGACACATCCTTGGCTTACGTGATTTTTACGTCAACAAAGAACTTCTTTGAACCTCAAAGATCAATCTACAACACCTCTAAAAATGATTAAATTCTGAGCTTGCTTGCACAAATAACTGCACATCTCGAAGAATTTTACAGAGCCTTGACAATCTTCAAGAGTAGCCTAACAGCAGGAGGTAGTGGCTAAAACGATTGCGGGGATGGAAGACTTAGTCCCCGCCAAAAGATTTCAGCTTGAAACTCGCGGAGACACGACATATTCACGGCGATGTCATCTCAGCATGGTATTGTTGCTCTCCATTTTCGCATCGGCAGCATCCAATGTTGCGCACTGCAGTCTTTTTGTTCGTCTTTCGTACCTGCTTATCGCAGGTATAAATCATTCCATCACCAAACCTCCAATCCTAGCTGGTGTATCAGATCTCCCCGACTTGGTCAGTCAATCAGACTCAATTAGACCAATTCATCAGCTTACTCCCACGAACAAGCGAGGACGTATTCGCTTATCATTGGGGTGACAAATGGAGTGGACTTCGGTATTCTCTACAGGGTTACATTGACCAGGAAGAAGTCGACTTGTAAGATGTCAACTGTTCGGTTTATAAACAATTGAATGTTTTCATGTTCTGAAGTGCCCAGCTTAAATCAAGGGATTGGAGTTGGTGGTGGTGGATTCTACGTGAGTTTAGACGATCAGGACTCCTCATCCTATGGAGTGTGGCCGACAGCAATCATCATTCCTGAAGGTGATCTCAAATGGTTTGTTGAATCTCAACAAGGACAGGAACACTCTTATTTCAAAGTGAAAACTACACTTTTCTGAAACGGGTCCTGCCACCTCTTCTGCCCCCCACACTGATTATCCGAACAAGTGACAAAGTCAAGTTGGGGAGCTTTGTTCCTTTTTTGGATGATTACCGTGCAGTAGTGGCCGACTGGCGAGTGACTCACAGCGCTAAATTACTGACGAGTGTGTCACCAGCATCGTATACGAATGGAAGTAAGAAGCCTGTTCCACGTGGACAGACCACGGACTATGCATCATTCGATGGGATCATGGATCTCCTTCGGAAAATGAGCGAGCGCAAGGAGTGGAAAGACTATGGAAGGGCCATGGAGGACGCCGTCCTCCTCTTTCATCACCTCGGACCGTCAGTTTCCAAACATGATTGTGAAGACTCATTGATCCAGTTTCGAGATCGGCTGCAGAATGAAAGAGGGTGTCGATCTGTGGAATGATGTCGACAAGGCCGAGCTGCAAGGACTGTCCCGTTTGAGGACATTTGTGTTCAACTCATCAGTGATACACAAAGACACACATGACTTTGGGCAATTTTATTGGGGACACAGGCAGATGACTCCTCTACAATGGGCCAGAGCATACACCAGAGGGCTACTCATCGATATGAACGTGATCTACAACGGCAACAAGAACATTTGGAGAGATAAGGAAAGAGTGGAGCGTGCGGTCATCGTAGAAAGCCAGTTGCAGGTTTCCCGTGTTTTATTATTCGCTTTTGATGTCTATAGGATATCGTGAATAATCCCTACCTGATGGTGAATATCTCGGAGAGAAATGCAACCACAAACAGGACAAAAATAGAACTGTTCTATCCGGATGCGCTCCACTACACTTGTATCGAACGCAACCCACCAGTACATTGCATCCCTCTCACGCGATCTATTAAGGAACGACAAGCAACTGTTTGCAAAGACGACCCAACTTCTGCTGGAAGACATGACAGAGACACTTTTTGTCAACCTCTTTGGACTTCAATACTCATCAGCCAACATCCCTTTGTGGCAGATAATGACCTATATTTCCCCTCTTCAGGACCGACTCCCTGAGAGGTAGACTCTCTCGTTGTAGATTGACACCTATCATTCTCATGACGTACATAGATTCTTCTGCTGGCTTGCACAGTACACCATAGCAGGAGGCTCGATCCCAGACATAGAACTTCCTTTTCCAAATTTAGCACCACTCGTCACACCATATTTCCT
>MZNV01001183.1:0-11292 GCA_002081555.1 Protostelium mycophagum | reverse complement strand
CCCTCCTGCCCACCCAACATAGATACAGACCCACATATGATCCAACTGACATGTCAGTTGCCCTCCCACCCATCAACATAGACACAGACCCATATATGACTCAACTAATACATCAATTGCCCTCTCTCTCCTGCCTATACATAAAAATGTATTCAATCTAAACACACTAGATCATCTATAACCAAAATAAATAGTACTTACACATAAGGTGTTTACATGTAAGTGTAGATACACTATTTATTTTGGTTGATCTGCAGGATTTTGGTAGTAATTGCAATCAACAATTAAAATAAATAGTGCACTATTTATTATGGTGTTCTACAGCTGTTCCTGCCTGTTTTGACTTTTCAGTTTACGTCTTTATGCTGCATGTTCATTCTCAACAACACAATTACCCAGATGAAGGCAGAGGTCTATCTCATTTTTATCTGGAAAAAGAACTACAAAAAGTAGGCAAGAGACAAGACTTTAGCAAACTTTGAACCAAAAGATAGATTTGTGCTTTCAAGAAGAGGATCCGCCTGGAGAGGGGAGCGCTGCCAACAACCTCTGACACAAAAAAACAATGAAGAAATGTAGTGTTTATGATCTCAGACCAAGAGAACTGGTTTGTATCCAGATACATTTCCACTTGCGTGGTGGTCTAATATCTTCTGTGTCTCTTTGATCCCTCTGGCCACTATTTCAGGCCTGAGAACCTTGAATGTATTTGCCTCTATAGCAGAAGTCACGAAATCGGCAAGCCAAGGGCTTCCAGCAGTGGCGACAGGGGCAAAAACGGAATAAACCTGCAACAATTTATCTTTCAGTCGCATGGAAAATATGCCCACCTTTTGTTTTGGTTTAAAGTCTGGAGCTGGAAAAAGAACCAATGCAATTTCTCCATTATCCTCCACAATTTTTTCTGCTATTTGAGGAGTTCCGTTTTCCGAGATGGCATCAAACGCCTTCTCAATCTCCTTTCCCGCTGAGGTCTTCACCTTTGCTACCAATTCTCTATCCTATAATCATCAGAATTGTCGTCAATATTCTATGATAATGTTTGTGGAGATCTTCACCTTGTAATCAAACACTGCCTCTGCTCCAAAACTTTTAACTAAATCAAAATTCTTTGGTGAAGCTGATGAGATTACTCTATATCCTGATAATCTGGCCAGTTGAATGGCAGCTGCTCCCACTGCTGAAGCACCTCCATGCACATAGAGGACAGGAGTGATTGGAGTGATGGGAGGAATATGGACGGAGGTGGGCGGAGATATCTTCAAATCCGAAAATAAACCTGTGCATATTTATCTCCAGCTCTGAAGGCTTTCAATATGAGACTTACCTGCAGCAGCAGTGTAGACAGCTAGGGGGATTGTGGATATCTCTTCAAAGGAGAGGTTTGAAGGCTTCAAGGCTGTGGTATCTACAGTCGCAAGTGAATACTCTTGGAAACCTCCATATTTCGATCCCTTTAGTAGGTTCGGCAGCCAACTCCACACCTACCACTCCATAAGTTACTTGGAATGATACGAAGTCTGATGCATTACGTGGTCTCCCTTCTTAAATTTTGTGACACCTTCCCCAACCTCTTCTACAATTCCTGCCACGTCACTTCCCACAATGTGCGGAAGCTTGACAATAATTTCATACTTCTGGACCTTCCAATCCTCCGGGTTGCTGGCAATAGCAATGTTCTTAATAAGAATCTCGTTTGTACCAGGGGTGTATTTCTCGGTGACTTTGATTTCGGCATCCTCTCCTTTTGCTGGGACAATAGCTGGGAGGTCAGTTCTCTTCTTACGCTGATCCGACATACCTGCTTGGTTGGTCATTGTGATGGTTTGTGCTGTAAAGAATGATTTGTGACCTTGCGGAAACCTGTGATGGCGATTGATGGCGCGATTATTCGGGGTTCGGATGTTGTTGTAAAACTGACACCCTGAACTTCTTTACGCATGCCCAAGTTTCATCACACTGATTCGATCTTTTCGTCATGTATTCTCTTGCAATACATGGTGGCTCAGGGTATGTCCCAAAAGACATGAGTGAAGATGAGCAAAAGGTACACAGAGATACATTGACGCAGTCATTATTGGCTGGCCAACAGATCCTAAAAGCAGGAGGTACCAGCTTAGACGCAGTCGAGGCCTCCATTCGTGTTCTTGAAGGTAAATGAACATCTATATTTAACTTCTCTGAAACCTCAAGACAGTCCGCTGTTTAATGCTGGTCGTGGTTCTGTTTTCACGTCTATTGGAACACACGAAATGGATGCCTCAATAATGGATGGAAACAATCTTCGTTGTGGTGCCGTTGGAGGTAATCTTCACACGTGATCAACCTGAGAACTTATGATCTCAGGTGTCTGGACAATCAAAAATCCAATTTCTCTGGCAAGGAAGGTGATGGAGAAGTCACCACATGTTTTATTCGTGGCGGAGGGGGCCGAAAAATTCGCGAGAACCCAAGGCTTCGAAATAATGCCCAAGGAATACTTCTTTGATCAGAAGAGATGGGATCAGCTGCAACAAGCACAACAGTATGTCTGATATTCTCCTCTTCTAAAATGTCTAAAACATTGTCACTCTGTACTTGGCACTGAGGAATACTAGATTGAATCAAGTCAATCTATCAGAGACTCCAGAGTCTAGTAACCATAAGAAGGGCACTGTTGGTGCAGTAGCACTAGACATACATGGAAATCTGGCTGCGGCTACCTCGACAGGGGGTATGACCAATAAATCTGTGGGAAGAATAGGAGATAGTCCCATCATTGGTAATTATTCCACTCACTTTATCACCTCATTTCTTATCAAAAGTAATTGGAAATAAACTGAATTATACAGGAGCTGGCACATATGCTGCAAATGGTTTAGCTGCAGTTAGTGGTAATCTTTTTGGAGATTTTTGAAAATTTATATATATTTATACATATTTATATATATTTAAATATATTTATATGCAATGTAGGACCGTAGCACAAAAAAAGTAAAGATGCAATGAATTGACATATCTCAGGCACCGGAGTGGGTGAACAATTCATACGTAATTCAGTAGCACACAGCGTCATTTCTGCAATAGAATATGGAAATATGGGTCTACAACAGGCATGCGAGAAGATTGTGTTTGAGGTACCTCATTTTTATTCAGGAAGGAGTATTTTTATTTCCAACCATCAATGGAATTGGGTCATTGAAACCAACAGAAATTGAACAAAAATGATGGGGGTGTCATTGCTGTAGATGCTAAAGGAAACATATCCATGGTTTATAATACGGAAGCGATGTTTAGAGGATCATTCAACTCAGACGATGGTCAATTTCACGTGAGAATTTGGCAATAAATAAAAATCACACTGGTCCACTTTGTTGTGTTTGGAAAACTTGGTGAGCGATCTGTGGTATGTTTCCAACCGTCGTACTCCCTGGGTGTATATCTAAGGTGGAATCGTTCTTAAGGGGTGTATAATATATTATCCCCGTTCTTAAGGGGTATAATATATTATCCCCGTTAGTATTGTCGGCAAATAAATTGACTTATTTATCATTTCTGTGGGCGGCAATACTACAGATTTTGGTGAGGCTTCTCAACGAACACGCTGATCAGCAAGAATTTATTGTGGAGAAGATTGAACTGAAATGATTGATACTAATCTTATTAGATGATATCACCAAGACAATTGGAGGGAAGTAACTGGGAAGAGACTTTCAAAGAAATGGAGCTCCACGGCGGATTTCGGAGACAACGCTTCCTCGGTGATGTCATCCGTCTCGTCTTGTCTTCCGAAAACAAAAAAGCTCAGAACCATTCAGCACCCCCGCACAAACACGCAGCACGATGAATTTCTGTTCGCCCAACTGTAACGGTCATGGTTTATGTGGACCGAAATCAGCGTGCATCTGCCACATCGGGTACGAAATCGGCACATTCGAACACAAAACTAAGATGCCAACACCATGTTGAATAAATAACTCACCCTTTGCAGCTGGCTCTCTTACGAAGACTCAACAACTGGCGAGACGGGTTGTAGAGGAAGTGAGAAAGTTGTAGATACATTCTTTTTTTGACACATCCAGCTTTTCTTGACTTATTTCCCTCCCCTATCATCGCCACAAGAGTACTTCTAGCCACAGGAAACTTCATTCTACTCTGCCTCGTGCTGTGGCGGCTGGTAATAGAGATCCTCTCTCAGAAATCGGAACCTCACAGTTCCATCAGAAAGACCACCATCTTGGTGCTCTATTTGTTAGCCTTAGATGTGGGCAGTACGTATTCCATTCTTCTCAAAATCTAATATATTCAGTTCAATTCATCAATTTCTCTTTGGACTTCTTTGGGCTTTATGGTGTGAATAACTACTATGCTGCTGTGTTGATGACATTTACCGGAAATCCCATCGCTATCACCATGTTTGGTGCTATATTCAGCTATTGGTACGTTATTAAACATTATTAAACATTATATTCCACGTCAGTGACGCGAATAAGGGTCGACATATACCAGAAAGGTTCTAAGGAATTACGCCAGCAAGAGATGCTCAAAAAATTGAGACCGGAATACACCAAAGTCAACTTCGACATATTGATGAGCCAAATCTCTATGGTCAAGATGCTCAAATGGCCTTTCGTCGTGCTTATCGTCTTTGTCTACGCCAAATACGTTGTTATGGTGATCTTTTCTGTCACCACTTGTCACTCATAAGTTGTAGATGATGCTATACTTTGTCACAACAAACACACCCATCATTTTTGCCGTGAATGTAGCCTACACAGTGTTTGATTTAGTTGTTTGGCTGTGTTTCTTCTGTGGATTTTTGTACTACGGAACAAGACTGTCCAAGATGATGCCTCCCGCCTTGGCCGACAGCATCACGGGGGTGAGAGCTTGTATATCGAACAAGTTAATCTCACGTGTGACAGGTGACATACAAGATGATGACTTTCACTCTCTTCTTGATGCTAGAGAACATTCTGATGGTTCTATCTGTGGTCTTTATGAATCCACAAGTGCTCATCTACAAGACAATGGCCATTGGACTGGGAGATATTGCTGCTCGAACTTTCGTGATCGATATCTATCTTCCTCTAAAGCAAATCTCACGCTGGATGCGTCCATCAGTCATTTCAGAGTTGACAAATACGAAATCGAGCGAAAAGTCTGACTCAAACTACCTGTAATTTAATACCATTGAAATAGAGCATAAATCCGTACTTTCTCAATATTATTAATATCTTTCGTAAGTGACCATGTGTATCGCGCATTCAGGATATTTGCAATAAATCGATCACAATAAGTACTTTTAATATAAATGATCATAAATCAAGTCCTTTTGGGTCTTTGATCCATTCATCCTGTACAATATAAATTATTTTGTGGTGGTGTTTATGCAAACCTCCGTGACCATCTGTGTGGTGCTATCTTTCTCGAGTTGGATTCTTATCGTGCCATTTTCTGCTCTGACAGTTCTTCCTTCTTTACCTTGCATTATAGCCCCAGGTATACTCATCTCATATTCCTCATATTTCTATCAAACTCTAAGATCTTTATGATTTTTATTTAATCGAAGATGTGAAGTTTCATATAAATTTATATCTCACGAGTACACTGGATGCCACAAATCCTCTTTGTGAGACGATCTGACGCCACTCCCCTCCTTGTGACAGTACCTTTAATTATTTCATGCCGGTGCACAATAGTCTCTGCATTCAAGGATACATCAAAAGGCAAATCTCTTCAGAATATTGCGATGAGATTTACTGCAAGATATGAGTGGAGACTTACTGTCGTCTCGTAGCAAAACTTTGGAACAATGAGTTTGATATATTGTGAGTAGACAGAGATGGATATCTTCTCACAAGGGACCCCGGGAGCATCAAAAATGATCAAATAATTCTTATCATTCTCCCATATATCGTATTGTATTGCATTACTGCCGTCTATATGATCTCAATTTAATGAAGTAAAATGAATAATGTTGTGCATAAGGGGGATATACCTTGGCTCTCTGTCAATTTCCTGCGCTTGTTTTGAGTCTCCTCATATTCTGAATTCTGAACCGATTCTGGTATGGATGGAGCGATTGTCTTTCGACCTCTCACCGTAATCCTATTCATTTATTTTTAGATCTTTATATTTCGACAAGAGAGAGAGAAGACTCACGAAGGGTTCCAAGGATTATAGAAGGCTTCATAGATATTATCCCTCCTCTTAATAAAATAATCCCGAATCTCTGATATCTCGGGGTCTACTGGACCGACACTTCCAAAGAAAAATTCGAGCAAGCTAGATTCCACTGGGTTTTCATTCCTCCACTCGTCAGTCCACTCAAAATGACCCAATTCTGTAGATATCAGTTTTATAGAAGATGTATTAGATGTATTGATACTAAAGCATACCACAACCAGGAAGAAACCGAAAGCGTTCGTCTTGATGAATCGGTATCTGGTCCATTTTGAGACCAGGAAATACTGCCTGTTAAAGAATCAATTAAATATTCATTTATTCGCTTGTAAAGATTAATATGTATGTAATTATTAACTCGTGATATTGCTGAAGTAACATTGACAAAAAGGCTCACCTCTATTTCGACCTGACGTGTAATTTTGATGCGCGGATTTTTGTACAAAGATTTCATTTCTGAGAACATCTCATTGAAGATGGTCCAAAAAACACCTGGTGCAACAGCATGTTGTTTGAAAGTACAACAATAAGCCACAAAGATGTATTCTCTGGCAAGACCAATGGGTAGTTCATTCTCTGCTTCGGAGGCTAAAATCATCAGTCCGTCATCTCGCAGGTTATTGGAGTATTGGTGGACAACTTGCCTCGTCTCAGGCAGCATTGTCTCAACCAGACTTTAGTCGCCGTTTTCTTCTTCTCAACACTGTCTTTCAGTATTCGATTTGTGCTTCTTTGTTTCGAGGAGGAGCGTGCAGACTCCGCTGGAGGCTCCTCAAATGCTTCTGTATCGAGGTCTGGATCGTGATATCGAGTGTGTATTTCATGCATCGGTTCCATTATTGGATGCTCTGAAGACTCTATGATGACCTCAGTAGTCAGGTCATCGTCTTTCATCTGAAATAATGATCAGGACATCTCCTCTGTGTCAAGTGATTACCCCTTTGTAATCTTCGTCTGTCATTTGCTCCTGGTGAGCTCAGTTACAGTGTTTCCGAGAAGAGTTGAAAAACCTGTCCAGGTCTGACCTTCTGATCTCGCCGTCTTTTGGGTCTGCCCACTCGGTTTTATTCAAATGTGCGAATAAAAGGGATCTGAAACACGCGAAATGTGCCGTGACGAGCCCGAAAAGGACGCACATGGGCTGCTTCACTTAAAAAAACCTGAAGTGTTAACATTGGAATTTAGTTTCAATTTTCCAAATGATTGTCATAGAAGAAACAGTTTAATTCCAACAGAACCATTAAACTATTATCGTGTTTATACGGGTCTGATGGCGTTGTGGCGGGCACTCAACTCGTGAGAGTGGTAGACTGGCATCTGTTGCAGAGGAGCACCGAACCTTGGCTGTTGTCCTTGTTGTCTGGGTCCAGAAAGGCGTTCGTATATAGGCATGGTAGTTTGCATGACATAAGGCAAGATGACGTCGGTGTAGATGATGGGTTGGACTTCTTCAATGACGATACGATTAACTCGTTCTTGAATGATGGGCTCGTTCTGGGTGGTGACGATCTTCTTCTCTAAGACTTGGCGGGTATTAGCCAATACCTGTCTCGGTATTGCTCTGTTGTCATCACTTCTCTGTTCTAAAAACAATTTGTACAAATGTATTTTGTACATAGATGGGCAGAAGAAACCGGGAGACTCACCCCTCTTGGACGACAACCTCTCTGTGTTCTGCAGGGAGTTCCTCAGCGCGGGAGACGATGTCCCTAACCTCAGTCTCGTGCATCTGCTGGGTGATCTGCTTCACAACCAATTGTTCGTGCTCGCGGTAGATGACAGGTTGGATCTGCGAAATGTGAGTGTTCGGCTTTAAGTGATAACTAATACCTCCTCTCTTTCCATTGGATGGAACCTTTCTTGGACGACTGTGGCCAACTCGACCTTTTGATGCTACAAAAATAAGATCCCTCGTATTGATGATGTCATCCTCACCTGGATCTCCACGGGCACGTTTGGTACAACCTTCAATTAGTGAGTTATTGACGAAAATTGCATGTGTAAGTGAAGACACATTGGAATTATCCAAAGCATACCTGAGTGACAGGGACAGATTGGATCGGTTCGACAACAGGAGCTGCTACGACGGGAGCAACAATTGCTTCTTTTGGAGCCGCGACCGTGGCGGGTGGCGCGGTTGTGCTCACTGTTTCAGTGTGGTGGAGGATTGTAGAATTCTCAGAGGAAGATGGCTCAGTGTGAGCGTCCTCAGAGTGTCCGGACTTGCTTCTATGGAAGACGTTTTTGATCTTTTGCATTGTTGTGTGATGTGGATTCTGATCTCACTAAGATGAGGTACATTAAAAAAGTGAGCTCTTACTTGCGGCGTGTGATGAATCTTGATGATGTGTTGATGTTCTCTGTACGTAAGCAATTGAGATTTCGGTCAATTCGCTGTCACAACGAAAAAACAAAAAATAAATGCTCAACCATAGAAGCAGTTCAACAGAAACTGTTCAACCCCATCGAACTACCAGGAAGAATCCTTCTTCTGTGTTCGATCAAAAGGAATGGTTTATCTGACGGATCAATCCAGTGTTGTCATTTTCGTCTGTAAAACTGACTTTTTATTTTGTTCGAAATTTCTCCTCGAATTGAACGGCGCAATCACGGTTCGCAACCGCGATATCTCGTTTGGAGGTGTGCCCGTCTTGACCCTCACAAACATAAACTCCACCCTCACAACCAGCTACCGGATGTTCCAAAGACATCATTAAACACACAAACACGGACTCAATGCCATCATCGACGGACACCGAACAGATGATAATTACACACCCAAACGTTGGACTTTCGATGGTTCATACACTTCGTACTCACTGTAAAGATAACAACACAACACCTGGTAAGTTAGATCTTCCGATATAGATGATTTTGATCTAAGATGATAGATGATTTTCATGCCTGTTCCAGCACAAAGACAAATATAGATATGGCGGACTTTGAATGTTCTCTGTGCTTTCGATTATTCTGCAAGCCAGTAACAACCCCATGCGGACATACATACTGCCGGTGAGTATTCCGATCTCCAATTGCCTTCTTAATCTCCGCTAGCAGCTGTATTTTATCTGCTATCAAATACAATTCATCCTGCCCCCTGTGCCGCACCAAATTGGAATCCTTACGCGGCAATTTTTCAGTCAACATCTCACTCCTCAACCTTGTACAAAAGTATTTTAAAGAGGAATACTCGGCCAGAGAAAAAGAAGAAGAAGAGGAGGGAGTCCAAGAATTTGATGATGGGACAACAACCAAGAAGACCGAAGGTGAACATCATGTCTTCAATGAACATCAAATTGACAAGAGACAGGGATACTCGGATGGGGCATGTGCGGAATGAACGGAGGATGCCTCATGCTTTTACAATGTGCTTGAGAACATGAACATATAAACTTTCTCTGCAACCATGAACGTTGTCTTCAGATTGTTCAGAAATAAGCCAAATTACAATATAATGCATTTTATGGTTACAGAAACAGGATATAGAAGATAAAGAGGGCAGAAGACAATCGCCGCTGTCTTTCGATACGTGAACCATCTCATGCGATCTCTTAAACGCCCACTATTTTTGTTGAATTGTGATACCTGTTCTTGCAGAACCTTTCTTTGTTATTTTCTATCGTTATTTGCAAATGTTCACCTCTGTACCACCAACCAATATCTCTATGTGGTCATTTCTCCGCAAGAGTTTCTCTATATTTTCTAAGTTCTGTTGTCGCACGTCGTTGAATTTCTGTTTCACGAGGTTCATCTTATCATTCTGCGGATTTCGGCCGTAGTAGTCCTGGGGTGTGTCTGTACATAAAAAACAACCTCGACTTACCATCTGATTTGATAAGATCCTCGAGAAGTCTGTGTTCAGATCAAAAGCGTTGGCATTACGAATTGTATCCTCCGGATATCTGATTCTATTGAGAGAGTGTGGCATTATATTTTGATTCACCTTTGCATAAATCGCTCCTGTATGTCCAATAGAAGTGCGAGTGCCGTCGATCGATCAAAACTCGAATCAGTAAGACAAAGGAAGATTAGCCCGTTCTCTTGTATGAAGTGGAACAAATATCTGCAGGATTAGACGTAGTTTTGAATTCAAATAATCTACCTGTCAGAAGTATATGTTGCTTGACTCACGTTGGAAGATGATATTTTGGGCAGGATGATTGTCGTGTATGTGACAAAATTTCTGTTCTGCTTCAGAGGATGAAAAGTTTTCAGGAGACAAACCCGGAGGTGCTTGCATGATGGGCGAGAACAGAGTCTCCTCTCGAAACCACTGTGTAGAAGATTGGCATCCTCTGTGCTCAATTCTTTGAAATGATTGTGATGATTTACAGGCATCATGATCTACAACTCACCACAACAGCAACTACAAACAAATACGCAATCATCACCTCCCTCTTCATCTTGTCCTCTCATTCTCTTTTTCTTTTCTTTTCTTAATTTTTCACCTTTTTCCCCCAGGCCAAGAACCCAAAGACTACCAAAGACTACCAAAGAACACCAAAGCAACACAAGACGCTGACAACAATAAATACCACAACAACAAACTCGCAGCCCTCAAGTGTAGAAAGGGTTAGGCCCCGTGTGCTAAAGACCTGCAGAGTCAAGAGTTGATACAGGCACAGTGCTGGCTTGACTCTATTTTTGATAGAGTCTAATGTTGCGTTGTCAGCAACAAGCAAGAATAGAAATAGGAAAATCAGAGGAACCTGTCATGATCTATCAAAATCAGTTAAATATCATATGTTGTCATATATTCATGAATTCAGATGACTATAATAGGTATTATTTCTCTATTGTATGTGTTTGACATTTGACACTAAATATCAGGAGTTGTAGCTAGAGACGGACACGGCCGTCTCGACATTTTTTTTGTTTTGCAATTATCTCCGCTATGCACAGTTTTTGGACTCAAATTATTCACGGCTAACCTTCTTCACCCCCGTATTATATATGACAGAAATGAAAATCAGCATCTAAAAACCATTCAGAGCGGAGATAATTGAGTTTTAAAAATCGAGACAAGACGAGACAAAAAATTGCAAGACAGAGCTCTATTTTGAGCATATCTATATTATAAATAGCTTTTGCTCAAATCTATTATCTACATTCTATATTCCAAATCAC
>MZNV01001182.1:0-14169 GCA_002081555.1 Protostelium mycophagum | reverse complement strand
CTAGACTTTGCGCAGGGAAATATGTATGGCAGTATGGGGTTATCAGGTGAGGCTGATTGTAGATTGTCATTCTGACATCTTTACCTCAACAAGACGGAAACCTCGTTTTGTACGATAGAAATAACAATGCCAGATGGGCGTCTCACAGTGGCTCCAAGTCAGGTGATCCCTCATCGCCTCTTTGTACAGGATCCGTAGAATGTTCCTTGAAGAAACTCAATTTTAACGAAATCACAGGAGACAACACACTTGCGATTCAAAACGATGGAAACCTCGTCTTTTACAACACCGACACAAGAGCCATCTGGGCTTCAGGCACAAATGGCCAAGGAAGAGCACCTTACGTGTTGTCCGTATCTAACGACGCCAAAGTCACTGTGACTGACTCCACTGGTGCTAGAATTTGGTCTAACTGAGACTGGCGATATAATAAATTTGATCGCAACCAAAATTTTTATTTCTTCAACATCTGCTGCCTGGTGTACTCAAACATCATGATTGAACCGCTGACGTGGACATTGAGAGATCTGCGTAGTAATAAATATCTTTTGATGGACTGCGGTATGTACGCACCTGACCAAACCGAGTTGTGGTATCTCCACACAGTGATCCAGGAGCTGTATGAATTCCACCGGTATTCCTGCCTAGTCTCAACGATTTTTCCAGTCATTAGACATGATTGTGGTTAATTATGGTTAGAAATACTGACCCTCCCTCTCTTTTCCGAGCAGCAGTAAAGATTTGGCGGGAAATTCATATCTCGTCAAATCTACACTGTTCGATGTCTGCTCTACACCAACGAGAGACCACCCTTCGCTCTTCTTCTCATTCAAATAAGCAGCCAGATTGTCTTCAGTGACCTAATCACAGCTAAGACATCATATAATAATCTCCGGATGTCTCACCTCTTCTATGGGGATCCATTTCTCTGCAGTCACAGAAATTTCTTGGAATAATTTGTCCGATTCAAACTGTGGGTGTCACGTGACCATACTTTGATACTTTGAGACTCACCTTTCTACTCGGAATAACGAGGGAGTGTACGTTAAAGATCTCACTAGTTCTAGCAAGACCCGCCAAATTCGGCACTTTGTCGACGAGGGATGCGACGATGATGAGCTGTTGTCTGTCCTTATTCTTGATGATGTCGTCTCTAAACAAGCTGTCCTCATACTCTAGCTCGTTCCAAGGGGTGATCTTTCTCTGAAATTCCTCGGACTCGTGTTTGAACTCCGGGTCAGCGGGGTTTTCTTGAGCAGATGACGTGGCATCATCTTCTTTGTCGACGTGTACAGCTAACACCTTGTTGTTGACCTTGTCCCCGGATAGTGCTTTAAAGAAATCCTATGATGACATCATCACACGTTCTCTATCAGTTTGTAGATGGATCTAATCTCACCATGGGTATGGCGTCTTGCAATGGATAACCGTCTTCTGCAGATAAGCCGTGGAATAATAATTCTAAATCAAAGAGAGTTATCTTGTCCTCAGTTCCGTGAAGGTTATCACGGGTTGGTACAGAGAGTACACTCGTTAAGAAGACGGTGCGGGGATCCTTCAACTGCTTGACACATTCGTCATTGGTATGGATGTAGTTGTAGATGCAGTCCAAGTGGGCATTTAGCGGTCCGAAATCATGTTTGGTTTCGCGCCAGAAGTTCATGACTTTGACGAAAGACCACTGAGCCATCTTTCTGATCGTTCCATGATTAGACATGCAATGTTTGGTGATGTTCATGATGATCTGTAGAGCTGTGGCTTGCATCTCTTGATCTTTCATGTCCATGGACTTGACGATGTAGCATGCGACAGTCAATGCGGAATGCAATACATCTGATCTCTCATTCGGCCTTCCTAAGACGCTGCTCCGAATCAGTAACCAAGATCATCAATGGAGATCTCACGTGAGCAGATGTGGTATGAAATTTGGATGTGATCTCAGAAAGTAGATGTGTGCATAGTCCATATACTGCCTGACCGTCTTGTGGTTATATCCATCTATTGCTTTCCACGATTTTTCGTTCCACAGAGAAAGGCATCTCTCGCTCATGTGCGCGCAATGTGGAGAAATGGCAGACATGAACTGCCACAGACGGATCTGAAGAATGTCAATATGACAAATGTGACATTGTAGTGACACACCTTTGTACGATGGATGGGAGTCCAGCACCTACAGAAATTTCAGTGAAATTCCAAGACTTGAATCTGACCTGTATGCTGTGGGGTAGTGTTCCATTATGACCAGCTGGCACATTATCTCACTTATCACATCAGTGATCTACAATTCATCAGTGGTGACGTCATGGAAATAAGATATCACCTGAGACCATGCCTCTGTGGAACTCCTCTCTTGGAGAATTAAATCCAGGAAAAGTGTTGTCATGGTGACTCTGACATACTGGTCGGGCTGAGGTATTCTCCTCTTTTCGTATTTGAATAATCTATTGCTGACGTCATCACATGATGTACTCGAGATGATTACCCTGTATGGTGATGAACAATGACATCATGTTCTAAGACCTCCTCATCCTCATTCTTTGATTGTTTCATCATCTTTCGGTTGGGACCGAAGGTGACCAGTTTGTAGATGATGCTTATGTACGGAATCGCAGATTTAAGGTATTGAGGTTGACCCCACCACTCTCTACAATGATACGCTAAACTGTTTGCAATGGCAAAAGTGTGTTCACTTTCTTCTAACACCTTCTCCATAAACTAAATCTTTCAGAAACTGTGGGAAATCTCTGAGAATATAATGGATATTCACCGGCAGAATGGGGCTATCCTCAGTGTGGATATCTATATTTGGATTGTACAAAATTGCGGGTTGCATGACCGCTGAAATGAGCGAACATACGAGTTGTAGATCTCTGTGGCGTTGGTCTACAACAGACTTCCAACCCTCGGAGCAGACCCTATTTATCTTCTCCACCAAAGGTTCTGCAGAACATCAACGGGATTTCCCAGAAAACTCTCACCTTTGTCCTTGACTGTAGTAGCATATGCTCCTAAAAATAGAGCTGTCGCGTCGAATAACTTCTCCAAATAGTCCCCTGTAGCGACCGATATTTCCTCGATACAAAAGTCAAGCGCCTCTCCCAGGTCGATTTTAAACCCTTCCACACCTCTCTATGACGTCATCAGTACACCCTCTTCATGATCTAATTCGGTAAACACACCTCTAATTGTACAGTCATGATGTCTGTAATGCAGCTCCATTTTAGAGAGTTGAATCTTCCGGAGGTGACATGCCAACCGCTGCCTGTAGAGTTCGTCATGGTCATCTTGGCAAGTTGTAGACGTAACACCAACTGGATCAAATCCTCTAGATGAGTTGGGTCCTCTTTGTTCATGGAACGGGCGATTGTAGATAGGATGAGGAGGACGGAGACTTTCCATAACTGAGAGTCGGGTGTGGGGGGCAAGTCCCCACCAACCCAATGTGAGCTATTTTTAGAGAGGAATTCTACCAGTCTTGTGACGGATACGTCATCGTTGTAAATTGACAGCAGAGCTGACAGAGCTGCCATGTACACTTTGACACATTCGTAATAATAATCAGAGTCTGTGTGTACGCGCTTCTCGTGCATCTACTTGGGATTATTTGTGGAGGTTTTCAGTTACGTACCACAGCTGAGGCGTAAAGTGATATTTTAGATTGAACGTAATTGGTTATTTTGTCACGTGACGAATCGAGCATCTCCCTCCAGAATCCTCCGTCGCCTATGAATCATAAATTACATCGTTGTAGATGGATTTTCTGAAATTTTACAGGATGAATTTTTGATTCCGGCAGTGGCGAAGCAAAGTGATTTCTCTGGTAATGTCTCTGGTGTACTCTCGTTCATATTGTTCAAAATATCCAAGATGGGTGCACATAATTTCTTTCTGACATCTATATCCTGTATGACGTCATCACATGTCATTGTGATGTCATCACGTATCATTGTGACGTCATAATAATACATACATGGACGAGGTAGAAGAGTCTGACGATTAATCTAGATTGAGGGTAAGCATCCGTGATGTCATGGCTGCTTCCTTCTGATATCATAAGTATCAGATAATCTACAAACAATGGGTTCACCTGCTTCGGCTTGTTGTAGATGGACGAATCTGTCAACAAGCTGGGTCAGATTTTGCACCAACCACTCTTGATTATCTCCCTGAAATTGTCACGTCTCATCTATCTCGGATATGAAACCTTTTCGAAGCGGTTGAGCCATTGTGTCAAGGCCTTTTGGTCTTTTTCAGAGTTTTCAAATTCTGGAAGATCCCGCAACACGGCCACCACGTCATTGAAACCGTTTCGCTCAGTGTCGGTGAAGTTCTTCAGTATTTGCATCACGTAGGAATACGCCTTGGTGCGGTATGTGTGGTACCTGATGAATCTCAAAATAAAATCGAAAGGTGCGATAAATGACTGACATGCCCACCACTTTGAAGGTGATAATCTCTTTGAATAACTTCAACGTTTCGGAATCCAAAACGTTCAATTCTCCGACCAAGGACACGCACTTGAGCAATGCCATGATGCAAGATCTGCACACAACATTTCTCCTCACGTGCCCCAAGATCTTTCTGATAAAGTGTATCTACAACGCTCAGATCTTAACGATCTTGACGGACTACAACGGGAGGGTACCTTTTCTTGTTCTGAGCGCAGCGATCTGATGTGGTGTAGATAGAACTTTACGAGGAGGTCCCCCACTGTTGCTCCCACCAAGCCTTTGAAAATGTGCGATGAGGATAATGACGTCATCAGTGTGTCTGTCTACAATCAGTTTTAAAACGATGAAAACTCTGAAATCTCCAGAAACTTCACCCAGAACAAAGTCGGACTGATATGTGAAATTGTTTTCGTTTTGTAAAATGGTGATGGCGATCCATTTTTTGATTGTGGGACTGTCCGCTTTCATCGCCCGGTTGTAGAGGACGTTAACCCACGTAATATCCAAAAATAGATCTGCATCTTGGGGAAGGTCCAGAGATCTGTCTATGGCATTTCGCTGCACATACTCCAATTGACTCCAAATTGGCTGAAAACTCAGTGAATATTCGGATAGTCTTTCGGTCGTATAATTGCGGATAATATATACTTCTATCAGCTACCCCTTTTCTTGGTTTTTTTATCCTCAACAGGCCACGCTCTGCTCAAAAGATGTGCACAGAAATCGAATACAAATGGAACTCACTTTGACGAGATGTAATTTGAAATCATCAAAAGTATCATAGATTAAAAAGAAGGTGTTCCACATCTTCAACAGATGATCAGAATGTTCCTGGCTCCAATGGAAATATCTGTACATGTCATTATGACATCTTCACATGTCATATCACCTCGTCATGACACCCCCTCCTGCGTGTGAGGAAGTGTAGTCGATTATCTTCTTCAGTAAGAATGCCGCTCTCTTTCTACGTATTGGGTCTGAGGATGGTGCGGCAAGACCCTCTACAATCATCGTCCATAGTCTTTCGTCTTGACGCAGATCTACAACGGGGTGGGCGGGGGGGAGCTGGGGGTGTTATTTCGAATGGTGTTCATCACAATGTTCACCTCGATCTTCTGCTTGGAGTTTTTCTTACCCTTTTGCGCAGTTGTAGATGCTGGCGGTGGAGTTGGTCTGAAAGTCTCAAAATGAAGAAAGACGGCGGTCAAGGAAAACTCACCCTGACTTGACGCCAAAATAATTCGGGTAAAATTGGCATGTCAGGCCGTAACTGTCTTGCAATCCGTGTGACGTCACACTCATCTCCTTAGTTACGCGCCATAATTCCTTGAATATTAGTTCTGTCTATAATACCATCTACAACAAGCCTCACTTGTAACCTCTTTTCAGTTTTGGCCGGAGTCTTTCCCTCAATCAGTGCAGAGATCAACTTGAAGGCTGGCTTGCTTTTCTCTCCAGTTGATACTAATTTTAGAACAAGAGGGAATAAAGACTCCTCCATTTCCACGGTCTACAATCCTCAGTCCTCTATGAAATTGTAGATGTCAATGAAAATTTCTCGCCAAAGATATTTTCCCCATCATTTTAATAATTTATTCAGAAATTTTTATTCTGATTTTGACGGAGAAAAAACCAAATCACCTGCGCTTGTTCGCTCGTCTTAGACATCACGTGCTCAGCTAGACAGACGATTCCATCCAACGAGAGGATTTCCCCAGAGATCTCCTGTTCATATACAACCTGCCTGACCCCACTGACTACCAACTGTGTGGTCAGGGTTGGTAATCTCCCAGACTTTCCCATATTGTCCACCAAAATCACGCTGGCTTTAGATTTTCAGACGATCTTTATCAAACAAAAATTCAAAGCTTTCAATTAGGGGAGAAAATAATTTCCCACCCAAACGTTGTGTGTCATTCTCTAACCTCTTGTTGGTAAATAAAGAAGCCTGAAAAAGACGCAGTAAAATGTCCCAAAAAGGTTGTACTTGGTCTGGAGAGCTAATTTCGGTGCACATCTTTTGTGCTGTCTTCAATAGCAGGGTCAATCTGTTTATGTTGAATGATCATCAGATATCTCTTCAGAATATAGTACGAAAGAATCAAACTGACCTTGGTACTCGTTCATCAAGGATGTTGGAAGATAGTGTTGGCATCAATCCTTCTAATGCTGAGACGATCGATAGGAGATCACCCTCCCAATTGTTCGTTGGAGATGTTAATATAGAGCCAGCAAGTATCTCACACATTGTTTCGAAAGATTTCTGATCAAGGGACAGGTCTCCCGACAACATTTTTTGTGATGCCACATCTATCCGACTTAAGATATCAGCCTAAAGGAAAGTCAAAAGAAGATTAATTGTGTTCAATCACCATTCCGACTCCTTCCGATTTTCTCACACATCTCATTCTCATTCATCGTTGTAGATCACCTGCTCATTTACGCAGTGCGATAAGTCCTCAGATGACCACAAAGAAGGCAGCCCTCGAAAAGACATCAGGATGAATTCCTTTGTCATAAAAAATTGTCTCCTCCTGTTTTAGAAATTCTATCAAATACGAGGAATAGTTCTCGCTTGAAAAAAGCGTTGTAGATCGCACTACAACGAAAAATCTTGGCGCCAAGAATTTTTGAAACCGCTGGCACAATCGATTCGTGCGCGACATGGCAGAGGATCAACCATTTGTTGAAGCAAGTGAGCTAAAACCTTGGGATGGCTCCAGCCCACTTCCATATGAGGTAAATTGGCTGCATATCTTCGATATTGATGATCACTGCATGCATAATTGCTGACGTGATGATGATGATCCTACCTGCTCTTTGAATGAAAAAGAATGGAGGCCTTTCCAGCCCTTTCTTCATTTCGATTTTGTTTCCAAAATTGAAGTCCAAATCAACATTTCCGGAGAATTACTGAAAATGATCAGCCCAATACTTTAGAGTGGGACACCGAACACTTCACAAATAAACAAGAGTGCTATTGCTACTGCGGGAAGCCCAAGACACAGTGGAGCGCCCATTACAAGTGTTCTTCCTGCAAGCAATTCTTCCACCTTGGTATGTCTTCGAAATCACTACTCGATTTTTCATCTTCACATTTAATTTGATCATGCCCGATTGATATCGGAATCTCTAATCACATTTTAGAATGCCTAAAAAACCGCCCTACCAACCCTACCCTCCCTGGAGATAGCGCCTATGAATTCAAATGTGGGCACTGTAATAAGGGTCAAGAATCATTCTCTCAGAATACAAAAGGATGGCTAGACATTGTCAGAGTCGCTCTGTACAATCTGGTCCAAGAAGAAAAAAAGAAAGGAACCAACAAGAGATTCTTCCAGCACAGAGAAGAACTCTGCAAGTTCATGGACACCCATTGGGACTCTCTATGTGGCGACAAGACCAGTGCGTACTCATCACTCACCACTTCTTTTAACTTTTCTACAGAGACAAAGACTTGGGAGAACACTGTCATGAGTACGATGAGTACCAGACTTCAATATTTCCAATCAGGCGCTGAGATCTTTGGTGCCGCTGGTTACTGGGGCCCCACCAACGAGGTGATTTTTCCACAAAGTTTCATGGAAATTATTCTGAAAATCTGTAGAGTGACCCCTCCACCTTTGTGGTTAACGGATCAAAAGCACCAAAGTCAGGAGATTCCCAAAAGAAGGCGAAGAATCCAAATGTCACTGCTGCCATCACCGACAAGAAGAGAAAGATGGAACTCCTCGGTGTAGATGAGGTGATATTTCGTGGTAATTTCATATAAATTTTACTGAAAAATGGCAGACGTTGAACCCATCCAACAGAAAACAAAAGTTGAACGGAAACAGCACACCCGCCCCTTACGTGCCACAAAACACCTACGGTGAGTACACATATACACATCTAAAACTAATCGCTGACTCACACAGATCCCATTGCCTGTGGTGAGTTTCAAAAAGATAAAAAGTGTAGATGTGAGTGATTTACGTATGACAGGATACAAGAAAGTGTGCCTCGCTCCAGAGCACTCTTCCACATCTGTTGTGATCGAAGATGACAAGATGACATGCCGCAATGATGGAGGTTACAGAATGGCGAGATCTTCTTTCGGTGTTTCACAAGGTTCCTGGTATTTCGAAATTGAGGCTCTACAACACCAAGGAAATGTCAGGTGACGTCATCGTTGGAACAGTTATTGTGCAATGAAACTGAAGAATGTAGAATTGGACTGTCTACTGAGAAGGGAGACGTTCAGGCACCAGTTGGTTACGACCAGTACAGCTACAGCTACAGAGATAAAGAAGGTGGAATTCACAGTTGATAGTCTACAACGGACTGAAAAAACACAGGAACCAAGTTCCACCAGAGCAAGGGACAGAACTACGGACAAAGTTGGGGACCAGGAGATATTATCGGTGTCGCCTTCCACATTCCCGCCAAAACTACGGTAATGATGACGTCACCTCATACGTTGTAGATTGAGTTGTACAGGACAAGAAGGAGGTAGAAGGAGAGAGATCTCAAGGAAGCGAACTCACTTTTTACAAAAATGGAGCCACACAGGGTATTGCTTACTCCAACCTTTTTGAGGGTATGATTTCTTAAAGACCGCATCTACAACGAGACTGAATGAAAAAGGAACGTATTACGCTGCTGTAGCGTGTTACAAGGGGGGCAAGGTGAGGTTTAACTTTGGACCTGATTTCAAATACCCTCCTCCAGAGAACTTTTTACCTTTTGCTGACGTGCCCATACCCTCTTCCTCTGAAAAGGCCACAGAGACCCCCGCTAACAGTACGTGATTTAATATTCTGGAAATCCATCTGACAGTTGTAGATGGAAGCGATGAAGTGGCTCAGGAAGAGGTGAAGAAGGAAGCGAAGGAAGAGGATGCTTCTGACAATGAGTAAACCTCGATAAACTGGTGTATATGAATCAATACTCTGTCGAATCGAACCACGCACAATAAATAGAAAACTAAACTCAATTGTCCGAAAACTGTTGGTAAAAAAACTATGATCAATTCCATGTGGTTTCGGTCGGACAATCGGTGAAATCGAAATTTCGTTTTTCTTGGGTCGCTGAAACTCAGATTTCACCACAATTGTGGTTACCAACGATGCAGCGGAATCCTCAACAGCCTCCTCCACAAGGAGAGACGTGAGGTCTTTGAATGCAATTGCAGAGAATGACATCACCAGATCGATCAACATATTTGGATATACACCTTCACTGTCACTTGGCACTGTTGCTGTCATCATCTTTTCCCTCTGCATGGTTATCAACATCTTCTACACCATCAAGTGGAAAAAAACGAGAGCATTTCACATCCTCCTCATCTGTGGATGTGCCCTCGAAATCGTGGGTTACGCGTACCGCATCAAAGCAAGCTCCAATCCTTTCGTCCTCATCAACTACATCATACAGTAATAACTCAAAACAACATGTCATGTGAGTGACTCTGTACAGATACTTCTTCATCGTCACTGCCCCCGTCTTATTCTCCGCTGCCATCTACCTCAGTTTAACTTCTGTTGTGAACTTGTCCCCTGCTTTTGCGAAATTATCACCCCTCAAACCCAAGGCACTTCTCATCGTATTCATCATCGCCGATTGCCTCACTATTCTCATTCAAGTAAAAACATTCTAAATTGACTTTTTATTGAACATGTGCAGGTTGCGGGTGCCGCACTGATCGGAGCATCTCAGTCCGCATTGGGCAGGAATGAAAAATTCGGTATGACATTGTCAATGTCAAACTGACACTGAAATGACATCAGGAGTTACTCCCACCCAAGCCAACGACATTCTGATCGCGGGTCTGAGCATCCAGTCCCTCAGCTTTCTCATTTTCCTGGTGATTTTGGCCGTGTTCATCTACAGATCATATAAATTCCAACCTACCCAAGAACAGCCGAAAAAACCAGACGTTTTCCTGCTGATCATCATGACGACCACGGCGCTACTCGTCTTTTTGAGAACCATCTTCAGGCTGGCAGAATCTGCAGAAGGACTCTTCAGCACATTGATGACGAGCGAGGCACTGTTCGGTGGCTTAGAAGCAGCACCAATCTTGTTATCCACCATCTTGTGGGCAGCGTGCCCTCTGCAGTGGAGATTGAACCAAGTAATCGTTGAGTCAGGTGACCTCAAAACAGCTCCGGAGGATGAAGAGAGAGGAGTGACAATGATTGAGACCATACCTAAGCCGAGATGATTGTACAGTAATAAATCATCAGATTGATCAAGGGATGAATAGACGATGCCAATCGGCCTGAAGTTGTAGCTGATGATGTTCTTTCGGTGGAAGTTGTCTCCAAACCAAATCACCTGCGGTAAGAGGGATGATGGTGATTCTGTTCAAGACAATGTGTCATCCATCTTCTCCAGTTATCACTGACAGGTCGCACACAGAGGAAGTGTGCATTGTTGCACCAAAAGTTTGGTGCTGTTGGTGTGGCAGAAAGTGATCACTTTTCGGTTCTCATTGCAATGAGAAGATTTACGGGGTTACGGAACGCGTGGCGGAAAAAATAATGTCGACAGTGTTTTTTCTGAGGTTTCGCAGTATTCCTGCGTCGACATATTCCGAGTTCAACACGTGGCCTGAGAACAAACAATTTGCGAAAACTGAATCTCACTTTTTATTAGACGACTGCAAACATGCGCTCGCAAACAACAATCACACTTACTTTGGCTCTGGTCACCTTCCTGAGCTTATCGCTGGGAGCTGCCGCTTCAGAGAAGGCAGAATGGCCCGTCATCGGTGAGTTTCTCTCTTGTGGCTTGTCTGATCACATACTTATACCAAACAGGTATTGATCTTGGAACTACCTACTCTTGTGTCGGTGTCACCAACCAAGGAGGACAGGTCGAGATTTTGGAAAACGATTTGGGTAACCGTATCACTCCCTCTTATGTCGCTTTCACTGAGTCAGAACGTTTGATTGGAGAGGCTGCCAAGGTGACCTTCTTTCTTCATGATCACATTTTACATTTTCTGAAAATTCCGTAGAACCAGGCCTCTGCCAACCCCGAGAACACCATCTTCGACGCCAAGCGTCTCATCGGTCGTAAGTTTAACGACGCCGAGGTCCAAAGAGACAAGAAGCTGTACCCCTTCGAGATCGTCGAGAAGGACACCAAGCCCTACATCAGAGTTACTGTCAAGGGAGAGAAGAAGACTTTCTCCCCTGAGGAAATCTCTGCCATGATTCTCAGTGAGTCTTTTTCTGCGAAGACCTTTACACTTGCTGACGTCATCTAGCCAAGATGAAGGAGATCGCCGAGGCCAAGATTGGAGGAGGAAAGGTCGTTAAGAACGCCGTTATCACTTGTCCCGCGTACTTCAACGACGCCCAAAGACAGGCCACCAAGGATGCCGGTACCATTGCCGGACTCAACGTCCTTCGTATCATCAACGAGCCTACCGCCGCCGCCCTCGCCTACGGATTAGACAAGAAGGGAGAGAAGAACATTCTCGTTTTTGACCTTGGAGGTGGTACCTTCGATGTCTCCGTATTGACCATTGAAAACGGTATCTTTGAGGTCCTCTCTACCAACGGAGACACCCATCTTGGAGGACAGGTAAATAGAATAATTCATCTGTTCGTCTTTCTGATTTGAGTAGGACTTTGACCAGAGAGTTATGGAGCACTTCCTGAAGGTCTTCAAGAAGAAGAGCGGAAAGGACGCCTCTAAGGACAAGAAAGCTATTGGAAAGCTGAGAAAGGCTACCGAAAACGCCAAGCGTCAACTTTCCAGCCAGCACCAAGTCACCGTCGAAATCGAGTCTTTCCACGACGGAACCGATCTTACTGAGACTCTCACAAGAGCCAAGTTTGAGGAGCTCAACTCTGACCTCTTCAAGAAGACTCTCAAGCCAGTCCAGAATGTCTTGGACGACGCCAAGAAGCGCAAGGACGAGATCCACGAGATTGTTTTGGTCGGAGGATCTACACGTATCCCCAAGGTCCAACAGTTGTTGAAGGACTTTTTCAACGGAAAGGAACCCAACAAGGGAGTTAACCCCGATGAGGCCGTCGCCTACGGAGCCGCCGTACAAGGAGGAATTTTGACCGGAGACAAGGTCTTCGAGGACGTCGTACTTCTCGACGTTGCCCCCCTTACCCTTGGTATTGAGACAGTCGGTGGAGTTATGACAACCATCATTCCCAGAAACTCCGCCGTCCCCACCAAGAAGTCCCAGGTCTTCTCTACATACCAGGACAACCAAGACCGAGTGTTGATCCAGGTCTTTGAGGGAGAGAGATCTATGACCAAGGACAACCATCTTCTCGGAAAGTTTGAGCTCTCTGGCATCCCACCCGCTGCCAGAGGCGTTCCCCAAATTGAGGTCTCTTTCTCTGTCGACGTCGACGGTATCTTACACGTCTCCGCCGAGGACAAGGGAACCGGAAAGAAGGAGGCCATCACCATCACCAACGACAAGGGAAGACTCTCAAAGGAGGAGATCGACCGTCTTGTCCAGGAGGCCGCTGATGCCGCTGAGGAGGACAAGCTTGTGAAGGAGAGAGTCGAGGCCGTCAATGGACTCGAGTCATACGCCTACCAAGTGAAGAACACACTCAAGGACGACGAAAAGGTTGGAGACAAGCTGACCGCTGAGGACAAGGAGACAGCAGAGAAGGCCGTAACAGAGGCTTTGAGCTGGCTCGACGAGAACAGAAGCACAGCCACCAAGGACGAGGCTGACGAACAACAGAAGGCCTTGGAGAAGGTCATCCAACCCATCATGGGAAAGATCTACCAAGGAGGAGCCCCATCAGGCGGTTCTGCTGAGCCTCAACCAGAGCACGACGAGCTGTAATCGAAATAAAGCATCATGAATGTAAAATGGATTTTAACTATTTGCGCGGCTTTACTTGACACAGATGATTTCTTTTCTCCGCGGGACAGCCACCGGGTGGGCCGGACATCCCTTGAACGATTTTTCGACATCCCCACGGTGCGGTTGTGTGATCAGCAATGCGCTTTGATCACTTTCGGACCGACAAGAATGAAGTTCACCATGCTGCTTCTCGCCTTCTTTGGTGCTGTGTTGTCTATGGACCTCTCTGGAAAGAACACTCTATGGGCAGGTGAGCATCATCTGCAGAAACTTGTATTAATGCCTTCAAGGCATGCCAGACTTTCCCCTCGATGCCACAGCATACACATTGTCCCGTGCTCCTGACTCTGGCAACTGCAAGGTGGAGATCTGTAACGGAGGCAGCTCAAAGGTGGCGGTTCTTGGGCATCTGATGATTTATAATTCTCGACAGGAAAACTACTATGCCACCTATGTGGACGGACCTCGCATTTTGATTTGTATTTGCCCAGACTCTTTCATGAACGTCACAGGAATGGCGTATAGACAAGGCCAAGTCCCACTTGCGGTTAGGTAGAGGCTCCACCCTCAATCTTCGAATCGGACCCTTCATCTGAGGCCATCTCAAATACTGAAATAAAACAGATCCTCTGTGGCAACAATCACTGCTGGCAGCAAAGGGAAGGGCGGAGGTGAGCTCAGCAAGTCTCATTGCGTAACCCTTTACTCAAATTGATACAGGTGCCTGGACCATGTTCAATGATGTCGCCTACTTTGGTGACTTCCCCGCCAACGTCTTTCTGCACGAGTCCGGCCACGCTCTAGACTTTGCGCAGGGAAATATGTACGGCAGTGCGGGGTTGTCAGGTGAGGCTGATTGTAGATTGTCATTCTGACATC
>MZNV01001164.1:0-20742 GCA_002081555.1 Protostelium mycophagum | reverse complement strand
CTACCGCGCAAATATTCGTTTTAATCACTTCCCAAGGGCTTCTTTGCTTTGGATGAAGGAAGTTTCCACGGAGAATTCAAAAGACCCAAGGCACTGCAACCAGAAGCAAACCCATTCCTGCAGGCGCAACAGGACTGGTTGTAGTGCAACATTACAAAATAATTGAATAATATTTATGAATTTTTCTCTCTGAAGGTCTTCTCTTTCTGAAGAGTCATACTTCTGTTGGTGATGGTGTGATTTTTTGCTGTGAAATATGGGGCAATGCAGTGACCGTGGATCCAATTTTTTCTGACTTGATGGTTCGTCATGTATGAAGGAGGCCTCGTTGTCAACCGATTTTCAAGCATTGAAAGTGAGAGACTGGTGATCACATGATTTGTGATCGGACATTTTCGGAGAAAAAAAGAGGGTGGTGCGCAAAAACAAAGTGTTGCAGTGCCTTGCATTTTATTGGTTTTGCTCATCTCTTGGAGACAAGGTGAGGTATACTCCGTTCTTTGGCTTGCACAGCCCTTCCATGCCGACTTCCAGCGTGAACCCCTCTGCCACCTCCAACTACAACACGTCAATTTCATACCGTGTGAGATTCTCGGGATCCTTCACCTTGAAGTTGTTGAGGATGACAGCGGTGATGGCTCTCAGCTCTAAAAGTGCCAAGTTCTTGCCGAGGCAACTGTGTGTGCCCCAAGAGAAGGTCATCTCTGGCAGTTTAGTCTTCTGTTTTCCAGTGTCATTCAAGTCCTCAAAAGTATCTCCTGCCGCTTCCAGCCATCTACAACGAGTCAGAAAATCAGAAAAGAAGCGTGCGTGTCCTCAAAAAAATCGGCGTCTACAACGATGTAATCACCTCTCTGGAGAAAAAGTGTGGGGTTGGGAGAAGTACTCTTCGTCATAGTTGATTCCGATCAAGTTGAATTGAATGTTGGTACCGGCAGGGATCCTGTAATTTCTGATGGTGGTATCCTTTGAGGCTTGTAACCCAAGTTGAGACACGATGGGATCCTGAGACCGTTATTCCTCCAGATTTCAAATTTTGAATTCGATATTTGGCGGGAAAAAATTTCAAGTCACCATTCTGGCAGATTCCTTCATGCAGCTTGTCACATATGTCATCTTTGACAGGTCCTCGGCTGACACTTTATTGACGTCTTCTGGCTTTCCGAAATGTTTCCTCACCTTTTGTCGTGAATTTTTTCAATATTCAGTCATACATACATCCTCAAAGGCCTTCTGCTGTATGTTTTGGTACTGCGCCATCTACAACCAGTCAATTTGATGTGGTCACGTGATCAAGACTCACTCTGTACAAAAGGAAGGAGAGGCTGTGTCCGGTCTACAACGCTCAGAATCGAAATCGAATGATATACGAAAATTTGTGCACAAACAATACTGACCGTGTCGTGACCGGCAAACATGAGGATGTTGATTTCTGCTGCCAGGTTTTTTCTACCTTCCTTTGTGTCCCAGTTATAGCGCTCATCTCTTGACATCTGTATGACAGGTGGCAAATTCTCTTCTGGACCTTCCCACTTCTTAATCACGTGGGTGATCACCTGAGAAGGTCATCATCAAAATGTCATGGCATTGTAGACGTCATCACTTACGCGTTCGATGTAGCCGTTCATCTTGTCATACTCTTGCTGCCATCCAGCGGGTAAAAAGATCCTGTCAACGATCAATTTTTCTCTGAAATTCTCATGAAATTTCGCGGAAATCATACTTCGAGTTCGAACCGACGAGCATCGACGTGATGATCAGACGAAGAGAGCCGTTCCAGACAGATCTATAGAGGGAGGAGAGCTGCTCCACATTCTCGTATTTGATCTCTTTATTTAAAGTATCTCTGTCTTCTCCCATCACATACCTGGACTCACTTTAGAACGGCACATGGCACCTCTTGCATATTTCTGTCTTTCCTGCAGCTCCGCTGCTTTCAAGATCCATCTCAAAATGATGGTGATCTACGTCTTACTGAAATATGATGTCGATGGTGATCTCGGTCATGAGGGAATCGAATTCAACTGATTCTCCATTCTTATTCTTCTTTTTCAAAGTCTCAATCATCTCATTCGTTCTGCTTTTGTTCAGACCATCCATCAACCTTCTCTCGTGCATTGTTCTTACCTCTTTATCACATAAGGAAAGAGGGGTGGCAGCATCCGTCTGGGCTGAAAGTGTGGCACGAGCGTCTATTTTAGGTCAATACAGGTCTTACGATCTACAACGTTGTAGACTCACGTCTCTTCTCCACTTCCATTCAGAACCAGACAAACCGGCAACCATGTTTCCGAAACTGTTTTCATACCCTTTGGTGATGTGATGTTGCCTCCTCATCGTGCTCGTAGGTCTATAGCCCTGCGTCGTTTCAGATATTGGCCTTTTTAAGAACCAGACCTGCTTTTCAACAAGAAGTTCCCTTGCCAGATTGACATCATTGACTTCGAAGGTTTCTCTGTAGAAATCAGGAGGAAAATGGTTGACGATGAAAGACAATACTCACAGCAAGTGAGGGATACGAATGATTCTGCAGAGAGGTTTACTGTGTCCCACCCTGTGATGATCAGACACTGTCGATTACTTGAATCACTTACTTGTGTGCGTTCTTCAAATCCTCCAAAGGACCGTGATCTTTTCTGACCACTCGAATTGGGATCTTGTGAAGATCATAACGCACCCTTCTCAGTAACTTCACGACGCACACATAGACGATTAGAAGAGCAGGAAGTGTCCACAATACTGCGATCATCCTCTTTGTTTTGGTTTTTTTGGTTCTGGTGAATGATATCCCCGGTTTTTGTGAAAAATTCGTCAGTTTAAAAATAAATATTAAATATTTAATAATATTTGATATTCCAAAGAATACGATAAATAATGACATTTATCTTGGAGAAGAGAAGAAATGTCCATAATGACGGAGCAGCACCAGTTTATTGTACACAAATTCAACGGCCACCTCACGGTAAACTTCACGGTAATTAACGTGTTCATTACCGCACACTGGGGGAATCTGACCAGACAGACTCTGCGATCATTTCAAGTAAGTAGTGAACACGACAGCGTCGACTTTATGAGATAGAGAAAGCGCTGCTCCTCTTGTCTTTAGGCCTCCCAGATGTGATGATCTGTCTCTCGGTTGTGGGTGTGCTGGCCGTGTCTGTGGTCATGTCCGCGTATGTCTTTTCCAACTTGTCGAGCACAACTCCGAGCTTCTGGACCGCTGGGCTCTTCTATAGAGGTTAAGAGATAAACGTGGGTTGACTCTGCCGCAAGGACTCTTGGGTGATTTTGTGTTTGCATTCGCCCAAGGATTCTTGTTATGGTGAATTTCAAAAGCGTTTCTGTTGCGTCTTTGCCGCAAATAATAAAAGGTCCGGTGGAATTGGAGAACGACGTCTGTGGTGTCTTTTTGATATCACCAAAAACATACACAAAACCAAAAGTGTCTTTGTGGCTTTGCCACAAAGAACAGATGATTGGTTGTAGTAGAGTGTTTCTGTTGCGGCTTTGCCGCAAATAACAAAAGCGCGTCTATGCGGTATCACCAAAATCTGTACAAAACCAAAGGATGCATCCTCTGCTGCAAACCAAAACTCATTTGCAGCAATCAAAGTGTATTTTGCGTAACTCCAGGATATGTTTGTCTTGAGAAACACGACATGGACATTTCAAATGACTCACCGTGTTTTCTGGAATGATGATTTTTGACTTCTCTCGTTGTAGATGGAAGTATAAAATAGACATCTCTGCCTCAATATCCATCACTTGGTCGACAGCTGACGGTGACAAAAAGCTAGATACCGTCTGAAAATTTCAGTGAAAATTCTTCGCGAAAATTCGTGGAAAACTCACGGAAATTTTGTCGATGTACTTCTTCAGGGACTCTTGGTTTTGGTCAATGAAGGTGTTCATGAAATGCATATACGGCTCTTTCCCTTCAAACTGCGCCAGATTTCCCAGCTTTTGTATTCTACAACGTTGTAAATGGATACGTACGTCACGAAATTTCGGTGAAATTTGTACTTACGTCTTGCTGAGGAGGGTGAGGGTGCGGGAAGCTTCTCCATTTGGGTGGTCATCAGATAATTTAAATAATTTCGGTCCCAAAATGGCGGGACCCCAGAATCTCAAAAAAATGAAACCTACGAAATCTCAGCGAAACTTCATGGAGAAATTTCCGGGAGAGTTCGAGAGGAGAAGGGTGAGTTCCCGCCATTTTCGAAATTCAAATTTCACCTGAAACGGCGGTCCATCGCGTGACATTATCAATCCCGAATTTTGAAAGAACTGACCGTTGAATGCCAGAAAAAACTTGGCGTAACTCTCTGAAATTTCCGTCAAAAAGGCGAGAAAATTTTGGCGGGAAAATAGTACTCACGTTGGGGTACTATCTGCAGAGCTAAATATAGCTTGTACAACTGATGTCGCCAATTCCACCAGATATTGGTGATTTTCTTCAATCTACAACAATGTAAAAATGTTATACAAAAGAAATTTCGCTCACTCTTTCGTGCTTCTCCAGGCGAGTGGGGTCGACCTAATAAATTTATTCCATCTACAATTAGATCTACAATCAAAAATTCACCTCAAAACTTTTTCGGCTGTGGCATATATCTTTGATCTTTTTGGCCAGAGTTTTGTGCAGAAATTTCAGGCCCATTATCTTCATATAAGCGTCGACAGATTTTGTCGACAGCGAATTTCCGCGGAAGATCACATCGGCTGATGCTATTTATAGGTCAGGTATGTGTTATAATATCTCGAATAATTGTAAAAAATAAAAGGTCATCTACAACGAGACATACCTGTGGATTCGATTTCTTTTTGGGTCAGATGGTTGAGCATGTCTACCGCTCTGTTGCGTCCCTAACCGTCATCAGCTCGTGAATTACCGTGACCGAAACACGTCGACATCCTCCCGGATGAGTTGTAAAGATGATTGTAGACGAACATACCTCGAACAACCGGACCAAATTTTTGGCCAGGCCGTCACGGTCAGAAGTCACTTCTCCAAGAAGGTCGATGATGACGTAATCATTCTCATTGATCACCTCCCATAATTCCGAATAATGATCCAAGGCTAAGATCTGAGTTTCCTGGAGATCTCAATGAAATTTCGGAAAGTAGGAGTTACGTACGGAATATTTCAGACGGAGTCGTAAATCTCCGAGCTGTGTCTCGTCTGCCCTTTTGGCCATGCTCCGCCGAACTGACCTCCCCTCACCTTTTACCTTCAGATGACATTCAAATTCAAATTTTGGCGGGAAAATAGGACGTCAGACCTGTCAATGTACACCACGACTTGACGGGGATATTCGGGTGTAGAGCGGATACGGAGAATGAGCATTGTCCCAATTTTCTGGAATGTGCCATGCGCTCCCAGTCTTTCACCGTTATGCGAATGTCTTCTTTGATGTTATCAACGGTCAACTCGCTGCAAAAATTCAAAATTTGAAATTTGAAAGTGAGAGGGAATTTTCTCGTAAAAAATTTTGACAAAAATTTGAAAATTTGAATTACAATTCTGCAGAGAAATTCCAAGTGGGGTTGAGTGTCTTCCTGACTGTTTCACTCTTTCGCTTCTCAGGGCCATGGTGAATCACTATAAACGGCTATATTTTCATCAGATTGAAATCTCATGACGTCATCATAAGATGGCGCGACGTTACATTGATGTCATCACGACATGATGTCAGACAAACACATGATTGAAAAATAAATAAATGACTCACACTACTCAGTTCAGTCGCCTCCCGTGCCACGAGATTTCTTGCTGTGAAATTTGAGTGAAATTTCGCGGAGATCTCGGAATTATTACCTTCGATCACTCTTACGGATAATTTCGCCGGGGAATTCTTCCCACCGGGTGTGTACAATAACTCCACGCTCACTTCACCCGACAATAGATCCTTGGAATTTTCAGTGAATTTTCCACCAGATTTCATGGAAAAATCACCTCCTTTGCCTTGTGTTGTAGAGGGTACCAGATCTCTTGTGGTTGCTCAGACAACTGTGACAACGGTATATACACTCCTCCCAACTACAACCAGTCAATCATACTCTCCATCTAAAAAAAAATTGGAAAAATTAATTTAAAATTTAATTAAATAAGATTAAATAAATCAGAAAAATAAAAAAATCAATTTCGTGGCATAGAAATAAAAATAATTCATTTTTGTCAAAATTAAAAAGCTCACAATATCGTCACCCCTTTTTGACTGGTCAAATACAGTCACGTCTATCACCTTGAATTTTCAGTGAAATTTCACACCACGTGATGACGTCACCTCGCTCGATGGGTCTATGAAGGAGTTGGTGGCAAGCGTGAATTCGTATTCTTCTCCCCAGAGAGGCTCTTCTGTTTTATACATTGTTTGTGTTGTAATCGAATGTTCGCCTGTTATCTTCAGTGCTATTTTTAGCTCATTTTAGAATTAAAAAATTATTTCTTTCTGCTTTAGAGTCTAAATATTGGGAGGTTTTGTGATTGGAAAAGTACCTATCTGGACGAGACAATATGCATCGCTATTACGTGGCAGTCCTCTGGCCTCCGCCACTGTCTTCATGTCAATAATAACAAAAATATATTTCATGTCTATAAAATTTATTTGTATTCTCATAAAATCTCCAACAACTTGGAAAAAAATCTAAATAATAATTTGAAAACTATGATTCAATTTTTGGAAAATCTTTACCTCTGACATTGATTGACCTCTGTGTTCTCAGCTTTTGTCCAGTCTTTGTGATTTCCAAGACTCTCTTGCGGAGTTCGTTGATTCCGGCTCTCTACAACCAGTCAGAGATCGCGGTTTTTCGTGGAGATTTCGCTCACGTGCATGGCCTCTCTGAGGTGTGCCATCCACGCCAACTTTTCTGGATGTCTTCAGGATGCAAAATAAAATAAAATCATTATTATTTCTGTACATCATCTACAACTCACCTTCTTCTGAATCAGTCTGAAAGATGCATCTGAGACGTGTCATTATTTCATGATGCATGGGGTGAAAAATCAATATAAACTTGTAGACATCACCTTCTCATGGAATTTCCCGTGTTGATCACTCTGAAAGAGTTCTCGCTTCCTTTTTCTGAAGAATCGACTACATCATTATATTTCTGCATGTCCAAATAACCTTTCGGATAAGGATCCTGTTTCTTTTAGGTTCTCGTAATCATACGTATCGTGCTTCTCAAAATCATCAAACGGCTCGCGATTTGATGCATTTTCGATTCAGGTTGACAGATCCGATCTTACTTTCGGGGTCTTGAAATAGAAGACTTTGTCCATGGTGACGACAACCCATTTTTTAGTCCATCTCCCGACAGGTCCCTTCACTGACCATTTCTTCAGATACCCATCTTTAAGAGTCTCAGTCTCCAATGAAGCGACTGATGTCGTCTCGTGACCCAAGATCTTCCCTTTATGTCTCTGTCACATGTCAAAGACATCCAGATCGAAGCGACATCGACGGCCGAATCTTTTACCATTTAGAAGGTGATGGCAAATGGAGCTCCCGAATGCCCCGCACAATCGAGCTGGTGCGTTGTAGATGTGTTCTGGGAAGTCTCGTTGGACATGTCTCTGACACCTATCACCCGGAGATATGTGAAGCAATAAAAGAACAACCGATCCATAGTTTTATTTAGAACGAGGAACAAGTGGGGTTGTTTCTGATCTCGCGTTCTCTGCTTTCTTGTTCTTTCTGCATCTGATCACTATCAGGCAGAATGAGTACCAGATGAGAGCCAGGACCGCGCTGCCGGCTCCCACAGTCCAAACTAATTTTCCATATCTTTGGTACACCATCCCGCCCAAAAGACCTGCCAATGCGGCGCACCCATTGTAGACCGCGGCAAGGGCCCCCTGAGCTGTAGCTTGCAGGCTGAAAATTTCAATGAGATTTCAGTCTCAAAGTCATACCATGGAGGAGCGAGCTCAGAAGCCAAGCGGACTGCTGCAGTGTACATCAATCCGAAGGTGATTCCATTTACACCCTCTGCAATCAGAACGAACCAAGGTCCTGGGAGAAAGAAGTACCAGACGAAGCGCAACACATAGAAGAATGAGGCTAATAATAGACTTCCTTGGAGAGTCAACCTCTTGATCATGACCCCTGAGAAGAAGAGAGCAGGAATCTGGAGATTTCAACGAATTTTCGATGAGATATCATACCTCTGACAAACTGTTCACTGTTAGGCAGAGGCCCATTAGCGCTTGTGAGGCGTTCATGTCGGATAAATATAAGAATAAAAATGTTCCAACCATGCCATTACAGATTCCAATTAGCCCGACGACGACAAAAAAACCGATGGACTCGAATCTATCACGAATTAAATCTGTAGAACTGCGCCTATCTACCTGAAGAAGAGGCATTTTAATGCTTGGAGAAATGGCATGGCTTCACTTGGCTGGAGATTCTCTTGCTTTTCGGGATCTGTCAAGAATTAAAGAAAGGCTCTGAAGGTCCACCAATCATTTCCCACCTTCCTCAGCCTTCTGGGGCCCGATAGGTGCCCATATTGCACAGAGAAAGAAGGCAACGACGAAGATGGCGTTCAAATAATAATACCAAGAGGTATTTCCAGACCAATCCACGAATAATCCTACAGGGGTGGCCAAAATGGCATACGCTGTGGTCCCCCACAACCTCTTCGACGTTTTAGTTCCGGAGATGTCAACGATGTCAGAATGTCACACCTGACGTCCGAAATGCTCCTTCCTTCTCTCCGTCAAGATCGCCAGCGCAATGTTGTCCAACATCGGGATGGCAATGGATGCAAAGAGCTCGGCAACTACTGTGACCACCACCAGTATGGCGAATTTATCCCCCAGTTTGAGCATGCCGAGTCGGCCGATGAGCGAGACGAGAAGGCCCATCAAGAGGACCAGCTTGTGGATTCTGAATTTATCTGCGGCAGCGGCAAAGACCGGAGGGCCGAAGAGGTTCATCAGCTGTCTGATGGCCGACTGCACCGGATCAGTTTGAGAAAGCTCTTAGAAAACCTCACCAAGATTCCAATCTCGCTGGAGGAGAGTCCAACGGACCTGTACCAAATGCCAAAGAAGGGAAATAGACACACCTACGGTATCGCGTTACACTCGCCTTTTCAGACACCAAATATACCTGACTTGCGTAGAATATGAAGTAAAGGAATTTGGGGACGAGAAGATCTTTCTCGATGCGTGAGGTCGTCTTTGTTGAGGCGGTGAGGTTTGAGGGGTAGCTGTCTTCTGGTACCAGGTTTATAGAAGAGAAGAGATTGACCCCTCCAGCGGCTGTGATGGTGTCGATGCTCCTGTCCATTGCATTGTTCCAGCTGGTTTGTTCTGCCCTTAGATCAGATCATGTTCAGGGTAGGAGGCACTCACTTTGGAAAGGAGTAGTGTGTCGTGATCCTTGCAACATCGTTGTCGTGTTCAGCCTCGTAGTGTCGTGTTTTGATGATCAAACGTGATGAGCGATTGTGATGAAGAGTCTGAGAAGGCCGTTATTGGACTTTTTTCTCGGCTTAGACCCGAATTCGGGGATCAGGTCGAGAAATCCTCAGATAAACCCCGGTTTTATCGTAATTTGGTGGGAGACGAGATTTCAAAACGCGGGTCTATCAATAATCTACTCCCCGCCTCGTCTACAACGATCAAAATCGACTTGATGCTGCTTTAGAAGAGGTCGCAATGCAAGGCGTTATGTCTGGTCCCATTATGTTTGAAGGTAAAGAGGGTTTAACAGAGCCGGTGTTCACCTTCGATGAGCCGTTGTGAGATTTCGGGGAAAGACAATTTCGGAACGTCAAAAGCGAAAGCCGGAATCAAATATCCGACATTATTTCAGATTACGGGATAATACGGTAGTTACCGAGATGGTACTGCATTGAGACTATAAATATGAAGGATCTGGGGTTCCCAGGAACTGGGGAGACGAATCAGGGACAAGACAATATAAGGTGAAACGGTGCACAAACATATTTTTTATGTACCAATGCCGTCCGATTCCTCGCGAAAAGCTCTGTCTGTCTTACCCAAAAAATAAAAATCGCAGATATATCTACAGCTTGATTGCTGAAATCTTCGGGAATTGGTGTTGTGATGACAGCCCATGTGACTCTTTGTCCGACATTTTCGGTGGGGGAAACCCTGTCTACAACTCATCAGTATATCTTGATGAAATTTCACTGACCATTCCAATTGGTTGTGATGGTTTCCTTTTGACTTGATCCATTGTTTCCTTCTTCTTCATTGCAAAAGGACTGTTCTTTATAATTGTTGGTTCATACTCTTGGACATCAGGGAACCTATTTTGCTTCATCAATATCGTATACTGTGCATCTATCTGAGACAAAGATTTCACATCAAAATCACCAGTTTTTGCGATAAGATGACATGAGATGACATGATGACGTACTTTGTGTGCTCTGTTCTGCTGCGGTGAGATAGATATCCCAAAGTCCCGGCCTGACTCTTATTCCTTGACGAAAATGAGCCTTCTGTCCCAATACTTTGTGCCGTCCTCAGCCCACCTGATGAAGGTTTAACCTTCAAATTTCACAGTTTTGAAACTGACCTCGAGATTGATCCATTGGACTGCTCTCCATCTTGCTTGATGTAGTCCTGACATGTGTCAGAAATACACGTTCATCTGACAGCATATTATACTTGGCAGTGGCAGGTTTTGACTCCTCTGGTGGTGTAGGGACTCTCTTCACTTTCCCCGACAGATCCAGACTGTCCTCTCTGATTTCATCGAAATATGGGTGACGCAAAGCTCCTTCACAAGATGGTCGCTTCGCTGGATCCATCTGCAACATGCTCTGGGAGGAAGCGTAAGCTCCATGAGATTTTTTACGATCGACTTACGTCCATGAGGGAGAGTGTAAGTGGATCTATCCTTCCCCGGTATTTCCTCTCTATTGTAGTGGGATTACTCATGTCGGGAAATTTCAGGCCTGCAAAACTGGTATTGTTCATGAACAGCTCATTCTGTTCGGGTGTCATGACACCACATGTCTTCTGGATGATGTACAGTTGATCAATTTCACTTTCGCCTGGAAAAACAGGTTTTCCGGTGTAAAGCTCTCCCATGATGCAACCGACTGCCCAAATATCCACAGGTTTACCGTAGGTATTGGAGCCTAATAATAGCTCCGGCCCTTCAAGAATCAATTTCCCGACAATGTTACCCTTTCGTACCTCTGTACCAACGCGTGGCGACATAGCCTGTTATGATGGAATTCTTTCGGGGAATAACGTTTCTTGCAAATCCAAAATCGCAGAGTTTTAGTGTGTCATCGCTTGCAACAAGCAGATTTTCGGGTTTAATGTCTGAGATGCTGAGTCAAGCGATGAAATGGAAGACTCCTTACCTCTATGCATGATGCCATTTGTGTGACAAAATAAAAGTGCTTTGAGTAATTGATACACATATCTGCGATGTTAAGAATCAGCATTGTTGTTGGGCGTATCACCTTCTGACAGCTTCAGGAGGAAGTCCATGTGGCGATTCGTCCAAAACTTCCAACATGTTTCTCTCCACGTGCTCGAAAACCAAAAATAATTTCCCTTTTCGTCTGAACGCCTCTATGAGGTTCACGATGTTTTCATTTTTCAGCATTTTGAGAATCTTGACTTCGCGCATCGTTGTCTTTCGCACAGTTTCATCTTCTATTAAGTGTGAGATGACGATCCACAAGATGGTTCAAATAAAAGGGATGCAAATCGTCTGCCATGAAGCGACTGCTAAAATCGGTTTCAAATCATCCATCCACTCACCGTCACTCTCTTTGAATTTTTTGATGGCCACGATCTCATCCGTTAACTGAAGAGGATTAGAAAATGTCCATCTCAATCGATTAATATACCTTGTTTCGACATTTCAATACGATGCCGTAAGCACCTGCATCTATTCAGCCTCCAGATACAAAGATGCCAGAGACATCGAACCTCTCACCTTCACCAATCACACCGAGTATCTGGTACTTCTGCATGTGGTGCGTCTCTTTCAACCGATTTGCGGTGGGAATAAACCGCAATCTATTTTTATCTCCAAATCCGAGGAAACTTTCTGGCGCAACTGTGATCAAGAATTCCCCGCATACGATCTGTCAGTCTGATGCCAAATTTGGTACTTTAGTTCAAACAACCACACATGCAACGATGATGAAAAGAAGTCAACTCCAAAAGACTCTTTAAGAGGATTTTGGTGCTGTCGTAGGGACAGCCGCCAAATGATTGAGCAATGTACAGATGGAGAAACATCCATGTTGAAAGAGAATGTGATTAATGCGAAACACCGACATCTCAAATCTCTGTACATTCTTTATGATGCTTCAAAAACGGAAGGTATCACCAGCAAGTACCTCTAAATCCTCTTTCGGTGGACTGCCTGGTGGTCCGTCATCTCCTTTCGGCGAGCTGCGCGGCGAATCCAACGGCTGCAATGTCTCCGCCACCGCATAAATGAGCTGGTACTGGCTTAAAGTCATCACCATCCGCGGTCGTTGCTCGCGCAGCTCTCCGACCATCTTCTGTATGTCCTCTGGCCGACTCATCCCTCTCTTTACGGCGATGTCACAGGCGATGATGGCCCCTGTCCTCCCAACACCCGCGTTGCAATGGACTACCACAGGTCCAGGTTTTGAAGTTCCATTTTGTGCCATATGAGCCGCGTCCAAGATCTGTATGATGGGTGACACACTGTCTGGTGTGCCTCCATCTGGCCAACCTTCATATTGTATGTGTGTAAGAGATCTCCATCCATCATCGCTCCCTGTTGGGCGAATCTTGAGTGATCTGATTACGGCTGAGCATTCCAACCGCTTCTCAGCTTTGAGCTTGACTGCGAACTCTCCGTAGACTTCTACTGCGGTTGTCGGCCAATACTGCGCACATTTTTCGACATCGCCCTCCCATAGTTGTGTCAACATCAATATGACCGCTGATTGCTGCTGGTAAACCATCTTCCAAAAGTCATTTGTTGTGAGTGCTGTAGGTGCCTGTGCTGCTATGTAGCCTGGTGATTCCGGATCTCCGTCCTTGATATAGCTCGCGTTGATGTAATCGTTCTCTCCCTCATCGACTTGAAGCTTCACACGGAACTCATCCGTAGGTAATATGTTTGGGTATCTGTTCCTTCTTCGATTTTCATCTCGACTCCCTGTCCTGCACAATGCGACGCAAACTTTTGTATTAGAGATCCCCTCAAACTCTTCCTGCATGATAACATTTAAGGAGGATGATCTGTGCCGCCCTCCTTGTGTATTTCTGTTCTCAACCATCAGTTTTATCAGAGAACCGAAAACCATTCTTGTGAACCTCCTTTCATTTTTAAAGGAGATTTTTTTATTAAAAGGCACGGAGTTTTCATCGAGCTTTACCGTCTTCCCATGTGCCCTCTCTATCAAAGTCCGACAAGCGCTCACATTGTCCCTGTCCCTGTCCCTGCTATCTGGGTTCAAACTTTTCATTGCAGAATTTCTGGTCAGATACCCCCAATTCTCGGTAATGAACACGTTAATTATCGAGATTTTTAACGTGACTCTGCAATGCAGGTGGAGAAATCTTGCAACAAGGGCATTCAATCTGAGCGCGTGTTTCGACCAGAAATAAAGAGGGTGTACACTATCCTCTTTCGGCCGAGTTGGGGTATGTGTTGTGATGGCAACCAAAAGAGTTCACTTACTCCCCAACAACAGCGGTGCCCAGCCAACATTGCCCATACAGAGCATTTTTTCTGAAAAACGATTTCCGGGTCTGGAAGCATCGTGTGCCGGTGTGTAACACCCAAGATTTGAGAGATGTATGACGTATAGACTGTCAACACCTTGGTAACAATGCAGATACGTCGATCCGATCCATTGGGTTCTCCGCCTCGCTGTAGCAAGCATCAAATCTCGGCCCAATTTATCATACAATAATAGCATAATATCACGGTAAAAGTCTCAGTAATTAATGCGTCCATACATTGCTGCAAACTGGGTCCTGATCAATGCGCAGTATTGCAAAGTTTGGTCAGATTCCCCGCACCACGTTAAAAATCTCGGTAATAAAGGTGTTTATTACCGAGGAGTGGGGGAATCTGACCAAATCCTGCAATATTACTGTGCATGATGTATTTTTTTTGTTGAAAAGGATTTCGTTTTGTAAGAAATCCGCAATCCAGACCATAGCCCTTTCCTCGGTGCGGTACGTCCGGCGGCAACTTCACCCTAGGGAAATTTATTGAAAAATTGTCCAAATATTTGGTGGCTCAGTAATTTTTTTGAGAAATAAATATAAAATCTATCTTGAATTTATTAGTATTTCAGTCCTAGTCTTCAATACTACAAAGTTGGAAACGCGAAATCATTTCTAAAACATGTTTTTCCATTTGCCTGTGTCAATACGCAGCACAAATCTGATGACTGGCAGATCTGAACGTCCTCTCACGTGTCATCTGTTTGGACTCACGCTAACCAATGCGGCTGGCTCTGAATTGCTTCTTTTTGCGATAGGATCATTTTTATATGGCAGCCAATCATCATGATTTTGGACCATTTTGATTATTGATTTTAATTAAATTCAAGAATATATTCGGTATAGGACTGAAATGCAGCACCAACTCTTACCCTCACCAGTTGGATCATTTCTGGCCTCTATGAAATGATTTGAAGAATTCTGAAGCTATCTATCATCGGTTGATCTTGACTGTACGTGATCACTCATTCAAAGTAGACATTATATGTAGATGGAGAGGGGAGGTTACCTGTTGTCCCTCTACAATCGGGAGTATTTCCAGAATTTGATTCTTGGGAACCAGTGTCATCGCCACCCGAAAACGCTCACGAACGCCTCTTCATGATCTGTACTTCTGGGCAGACTGATGAACGAACTCATACAGGTGACTTTCAATACCTGTTGATAAGATCTCCGAACGGCTGTGCCATCTGCTATGATGATGTCTCTTCTTCATTCCATACAATCGAAGACAAATCAAAAGACGACATAAGCCGCTTTTTTTACACTGTCATCGACTCTGGCTCTTCTTTATGTGCCAATTGTCAGAATGAATACACTCGTTTCCGCAGAGAGGTCAGTTCAATTCATTAATCACCATCATCACGTTTCGGTTCACTTACGATCTCATTTGGACTGCTGTGGTGATATATCAACTCCAGAAGAATGATAAAATACCATCTGCGCAGATTTGAGCTTTAAAGAATTCTCGTCTCAATTTTAATACGCGGTTTCACCGCGCGGATTGAGTTCATTTTGACTCCAGAAGGTGTACAAAAAAATAAAGCCATCACATATGATCATTGTGCTGATCATCACAGAGTGTGGTCTATCCTTTCATGTTCAAGGTGAATTAAGATCCCAAAAGAATGATTCTATTTGATGATAATGTGAATTGTGACAGCACCTTGATATCGACAATGCAAGACGGAGTAATTTGAAAGAAGATAAAAAAGACACAAACAAACAGACACACGCCAAACGAAAGCCAAATCACGACGTAATCATTATTCATGAATTAGATGAAGGAATGTCAGAATTGTCGGCTCTGCCGCCTTGAATGCAGATTTTGTCCAGATTCTACAAATTCACGCTAAAGAATACGTTAACTACCGAGAATTTAACGTGTGAGGAAAGACTAAAATCTGCGATATTCTATTTTTATCTTCTTTTTTTCTGCTTCAAAATTAAATTTGAAATTCTGAAATCAATTTTAATAATAAAATATTGAAATAATTTTTTAAATCGACGGAAATATATTTTTATTTTGCGGAAACCAAGTTTCTTCGCGTCTCTTAACGTGGATCTTCACGGCTGCAACCGTGAAAATTATCATTGAGGACTTCTCAGGCATCAAATCCGGCAGTCCCCGAGACAAAAAAAATCAGGACGACCACTGTGACGTCATCTATGACGTCATCAGGAGGACATACGACGTCATCATTCGTAAAAACTCCGGAAGCGGCATCAGGGAATGAATCCTCAGCGGCTTCATCGCCTGTCTCGCTACCACGTAAGTACAATCCATCTACAATTATTTGGTGATAATGATACAATATTTTGTTGTTATTAGTCTATCTCTTATAGGAAAATGGAGTGACAGACATTAACAATTGCCGGTGATGGCTACACATTTATATTGTTCAAACTGTTCACGGCGACATCTGTTTCATTCTGATGCGGCGGTAGTGTCATCACAACCCAGTCCCATCGATGAGACATCACCACTTGCCTCCGACTCTGCCAGTCCCCCACAATCCCTCAACCCCTCTACAACCCGCCAGTCCAAGATCAAAGAGGTCAAACCGAAGGAGGTCAAACCCAAAGTACCCCCTGTGTTGATGGTGGGAGGGAGGGATTATAGCCATCTACAATCGCTCAAAGTCTGTGATTTACAAGATCAATTGCGTAAGCATAGCGCCGCTACAAAGGGGACAAAATCGGAGTTATTAGCCCGCTTAGCAAAGGTTCGTTTTCTTATTCTTTTGGTGGGAAAACTGATATTCAAATTTTAAAGGTTTTGGATGATGTCTTTATCGTCACTCAAGGGTCTTCTGCAGCAGAAGGTGTAAGCTCAGGTAAAATATTCTAAAAGACATGACAATAAACTGTTGTAGTTGTCCGAACTCCCCCCGCACCCCCTCCCAAACCAACATCTACAATCAACCGACCACTTGTGCCGCCTGGTGCAACACAACAATTCAAATTGTCATCTGTACCTAACGGTCAAATTCCAAAGAAAAATGGCGCCAAAACGGTTGTACTGAAGGCACCCCAGCCACCCGCCTCCCAGATCCAGGGAAAGACTGTCAAAGTTGACGGGAAGCAGCAGATCAAATATGTAGTACAGGGTGGTACTCCGGCTCCGGGTGTCAAAGCGAGTGTCAAAGTGTCAAAAGTGACAGCCACAACCAAGTGACGATTTTGAGAGTGTCTGTTATCATTAAAATTTTTAGCCCTTTCCATCTGGCCCAAGCAAATACAATGGCAGCTGGCTCTCGCCCAAATCACGGTCAGGCGCTTAAGCAATCTACAATCCCCGTGAAGGTCGCTGCTCCCATACAGAAGGTGAAATTTCACGGAGATTTCGAAGATTCTTCTGACTGGTTGTAGATGAGTGGAGGGAAAGGTCTTCCTGTGGATTTATCTCGACCCACTACAACGATGAAAACCGTAAGAAGATTCGACATAGTTACGTAATGATGACGTCATCACAGAGTACCCCGGTGAACAGCTCGGTGCCATCTACAACGATGAAGCCGAATCCAAACGCGACGAAACCAAAGATACAAAGCGTTCTGCCAACTAAGACGGTCAAACCACAACCACCACAGCCACAACAACCACCACAGCCAGGTGAATTTCTGGTCTTTTCAAATGAAAAGCTGCCAAATCTTCCTGGAAACTCACATCTCGCAGAAATACAATTGCTGCCGGACACAGGACCACCTGTCAGCGCCATGAGCGTCACAGACGATATGCAGAGCCTTGATGATCTTCTATATCTCGATGTGATGGATTATGATCCACTGATGATTAACCTCGACATCCCATAAAATGAATTATTTGTTCTCTCATTGCAACCGATTCATGAAGTGATTGAAAGGCTTGTGCTCCTGCTACTCTCTTCTCATGTTGATCATGGAGATTGGTTTGTTCATTATATCCAGAAATTCTACAGAGACGAACCAGATTATTATTTCGAGGCTGAATATCGCGATATTCGTTGTAGATGCAAAATGCATCATAAAGAGTCATTGATACTTTATCCAAACAATGCTAATGAGTTAAAGAGTGAAGGAACACATTGAGAACAATTAGAACAAAAAGAAATGGTAAGGTATTGTAAAATTTGCATTTAGATAATTGATCTAAATATGTTCCAAATTGTTTTTTTACTCTCTGCTTCAACAACACCATTTTGGACCATTTGAAAATGGGAAGCCCCAGAAGAACAAAGGACACTTGTTTCTAGATGGCTCATCTGTCATAGCCATCAACAAAAATGAGGCCAACAAATTTGAAGCCACTTTTAAAGGTCCTCACAAAGTTATCTGTCAGAACAAAGGACTCTATTATTGTGTTCAAGGAGTGAAGTTTATTGCTTTAATTGCACTAGAATGCAAGATCTTAATGTGATGTTGATTACATTTGAAAACACTATGTTTGATCTGTACAATCAGTATCAACTCTATTGTCTCTGGTATCTAAGTTGAGTTCAGAATTCAGTGATCTTGCTGCACACAAGTATCCAGTTATATACTTGTTAGCAACCAATGTGCCTGCGATTTTGATCTTCTATGCAACAGAAAAACTCTTAATAAAACCTCAGTCTGTCTAAAGAGCCAAAATTGAGATCACAATAATGTTTTGACTTCTTTGTTTCTTCCCTGCTCCTATGTTTTGTCCCTGCTGTCTCTGAGCTTGAGATAACATTTTTTATTGTGAATCAACAAGTACTTTGTCTATTTAAAGAGATACCACTGCCTTCATTCTGGAAAGAACAGCCAGGAATAATCCTTAAATAAAAAAGAACAGAACTTCATTCTAGAGTTCTGTTTTGAAAATAATAAATAAATCTTCAATAATCATGTCTTGCTAATGTATGGTAGCTTCCCAAAAACTGACTATATTCTATTGAGGGATTTTTGAATTAGGTGGTTATGCAGAATAGATATTGTCAAATATGCTGGTAGTTTTCAGAAAGTAATACACACTCATAAACACCAATAGCATGATTAATCATACCATATATCACTGCCTCTAGGAGCCCTGATATATTATCTCAGGATTTTAGAGTTCTACTTCTTCCTATGATACTAGTCCTGATATCCATAATAATAGAAATTATATTGAGCAGAGGAATGGAACACAGGAGCAGTGAAGAAATAAAGAAGTCAAAACACTACTGTGGTCTCAACTCTGTCTCTTCAGACAAACTGAGGTTTCATTATGAATCATTGTGTTATAGACAGGATTGGGATGGCAGGTGAAATTAGTCACTTGTCTACAACACTAGATTTGCCAAAGCTCAATGCTTTGCTGTTACTTGGGGGTTGAACTTGTTCTCTGCTGTTGATTTATTTTTGTGGTAGGGTGTCAACAACAAAGTATGGAATACCAGGTATATATTCCATAACTTTGGTAAGTCATGGGTTGCAAATTTGGAGAAACTCAGTAATATTTTTGACAGGCGTAATTCAACATTTTGATAGATTTTTAGTGGCAAAACTAACAGCAATCATCAGAGCAAAGCCAACACTAGACAGCTTTATAGAGCACAATGGCATAAGACTTGCTGCTGGTCATGTTATAACCTAATAACTTTTTGAACCAATTCATGATCATGGGGTTGAGTTTTGGTTGTGTTTATATATACGTAAGTGCCTTCTGTGTAGAACGTAAAGTGTCTACTCTAGAAATACATGTGTCCTTTTCTAATTGTGAAAATGATGCCTAATAATTCTCTTTTGGTGGCCAAGTATTTCCTTTTTGACAATGGTATACCCTCTGCCTATTTTTTCCGTGATTCTTGGTCTGGCAGTGCATATATGCCAAGAATATTTATTTTGTTTTTATTATTGTGAACTGTAATTTGTACAATTCGCTCTTCCACTCTTGCTGTAGTTATATGCATGTCAAGATTTTTTCCCTATATGACTGCTATTGTACTTTGTTCTGGCTATTGTCCTTGTGCTTCAAAAAAGTCTCCTATTATTATATCTATTTTATTAAAGATATATAATCTGGATGTTTGTGTTGCCTTTGTGTGGTTCTGCATGTTTTGAGCAAGATATTATAGAGTTCTCTGTCTGTGTTGATACTTTCCTATTTTATTAGGGCTTTGATTCAATGTTGTGGAGGAAAACTCTAATTGCTGATTCACTTTCCACTGCCAAGACTGCATGTGAAACCTTAATTGTGTTGTTTTTTGCCACAATTCCATTGATTACTGTGTGTTAATCTGCTTGTCCTCTTTGTTCTGTAGGAAAAGTCATACATAGTGTTGAGTGATCCATTTGTTCTCATTTCTGATTAGGTCTCCATGTTTCACCCATATTCTAGAGGTAGGTGGGAATGCTGATATTGCATCTTCTGCATCCTCTTCTCTGTCAAAGCAAACATATATGACAATGCAATCTCCTTAGAGTGTGATCCCAAGGTAATCACCTTTTAGTATGTGGTTAGCTAAGAGCAATTTGGTGTTGGCCTTGTTGAAGTCTGATACATTGTTTCTAATGTACTTCTGCATGACTGGTTGTCCTCTTTTTTTCTGTCTTTTTGCCCATGATGTGATCATTCACATCAATCCTCCACACCTGTTTATTATATCAGCAAATAAAAAATCATCCACACATCAGAACATAATAGAGAGTGTCCTGTTGTTTTTTGGACCCCTCATCACTTATGTCTAATGTATAATTTGAAAAGATCAACTTACCTCTTTGTTATTTTTTTGGGCTCTTAACTGTCATGAGTACTCTTATATATCAATTACATACCTGTGTTGGTGTCAGTGTGGGATGATTTTCTCATCCTGATTTCATCATATCAATTGGTAATTGCTCTTACCTATTGATCCTAATGTCCAGACTGGTTTTTCAAGAGTCCTTGCCTACATTGCCTATATACCTATGGATTGTCAATGCTGAAATGATCTCACAAAGCAAGATCACATTTTTTACAACTTACCTCTCTCAATCTTTATCAAGGTGAGAGATGCCACCTCATAACATCATTAAAGAACCTGTAGA
>MZNV01001160.1:0-37930 GCA_002081555.1 Protostelium mycophagum | reverse complement strand
CGGTGATTGGCCTAGCCATTGCCCCAGCTCAGGGTAGTATTGGTATTCATGAAAAATGGGTATGGAGAATATCTTGGGGAACTGTCAGTTGGGACTCTACTTACTTATCTTTTCGTGGTTTGGCAGTATCGTGGGGTCTATTGTATCTCTTCCATGAATCGTTCTCGTGGCCTGTGAACATAAAAGATCTATTTATCCACTCTGTAATGTTGTAGTGCACTGGTAATTACGCATCTTATAAATTTTTGTTGTCCCCATTCGATCTGGAACATAATGCATAGGGCCGTTCGCACTGCGGTCTTTGCACCAAGAAAAAGCTCTTGCAGACACGCTAGTCAGGATTCCTCCCCTCTAGCACTCTCTGGCACGAACAAAGATAGAGACAATTTTGCAAAAGCACATGAACTCGGCACTACAGAGCAATTCTTAAAAGACAGAGTTCTTAAGATATTTCGTCCTCTTCCAGATGAGGGCCAGTCTGGCTTGACCAAATCTATGGCTTGGAGGGCACAATTTAACAGGACTGTGCCTTATGCAACACCTCTCATGGGTTGGGCAGGAAACAACGATCCCGTTAAATCAGTCAATCTCAAATTCCCTTCTAAAGAGGAGGCCATCAAATTCGCACAACGTGAAGGTGATCATATTGAGATGGGATAGATTCTGAAGTATTCTTTTGTAGGATATAATTATGAAGTCCTGGATCGCCCTGATGATCGCATCCAAAACATGAAGAACTATGGAGATAATTTCAAGTACAGACCTCCCCCCAAAGAGGAGGATTTCTAATTGATAATATAATCTTACCATTTTGATTCTCTTCTCAAAGGCTGTTCTTTACTTAAATATGAGAGTTTAATTGAATTTATTATTGTGCAATTTATGCTTAATTTTTTATCTCAAAAGCACTCATCGGGTGGAACTCAGGCCACAAAAGCTGCAGTCAGGATCAATACTTCAAGTTGAGGAAGACTCTGATAAAGAAGTCCTTTATCCACTGTGTAGGCTCACTTTGAGGCTAGAGCAAGAATGCCGTGTGAAGAGGTTCCAACACGGGAGACCGACATTCGTCTTGGTTTGTAAATGAAGAATGGATGAAAGAAGAGGATCAGATTGATAAATAGAATATTAGGAGCTCCCTTTGAATCCTGATCGATTGCTGACATGCATGCACCTGCTGTAGATGAGCGATGAAATAAACCCAGATGCGGACTTTTCGCAGATTTTCTCATCTTCTAGTGGCACACACAACAGAACACGAGAGAAAGAACAAGATGTCGCGGATCATACCCAGCCGATTGACTGATATTTCTGGAGGAATGAAGGAGATAGAGGCAGAACTCCTAACCATTTACGCTACCAGCTGTCAAGAGGCACTTGTCGAGTTAGAGAAAGCATTGAAGGCGGGATCCGTAAACGATTCAGTTCTTCATTCCCATTCTTTGAAGAGCTCCTCAGCCAATCTGGGTGCTGAATCGGTTCGCATCGTCAGCGAGACTATCGAGACCCTATCAAAAGCAGGGAAATTTCAAGAGGCCTATGCCCAACTACCACTACTCAACAATGAACTACAAGCAACCTACCACGAGTACAAGACCACCTTTGGGCTGTAGAAGTGTGAGTCTTCTATCTCATTTTATTTGTGTTTATCCCAAACAGCCAGCAGGAACAAGATATTAGAACATAACGATCGAGACGCAGAATAAATCTATTCTTTAATTGGTCATGTCTGCTCCAACTTGGTAACATAACCCTCTGGTGCTCTACTCTCCGGTATCTCCTTCTTTATCTTCCTCGTCCAAGATTTCAGTGCGATCTCTTTCGGTGATTTTGTTAACCCTCCATTCCCGCTGAGATGCACGACGTATCGAAATTGACCCTTCTCAATGATGAAGTCCGCCAGTGTCTAAAGATGTCATTCTTAAATGCAAAAATGAATGCCTTGGAAAAGAAAATCGCACCGAAAGATTCTTTTGCTGCAAAGCACCACGAACGACAAAAGATAAATACTATTTGAAATGGATAGATATTTTTGCAGAAAAGACAAACTGACCTTATTGCTGCCAATATCTTCTGGTCTGACAAGGTAATGCTTCACCGGTTCTTTTGTATCACCAGTCACATAACTCAGCGCGAATTGTCCCGCAGCAGAATCGCTGAATCGTATGAGGAAGGACCCCACTTCTTGATCTTGCAATACTTTCTTGCATTCCGCTTTTGTGGCGAGATAATAAATAAATCTGTGGTGTTTAATATCAATTGCACATCTACTTCTCACCCTTCAAACCACATCTGTTTGATGTGTCTCTTGAATTTGATTGTACATATCACATGACCTAGCCATTCCCAACATACTTTCACTTGCTCTGTCAATACCTTCTGGCTCTTCCCTGGTCATTATTATTATTATCGCACAACACTCACACCATCTCACCAAAAAATCTCGTCTGTATGTACTCAAAATCAGAACTCTTAAAAGGTCTTTGAACTCTCTCTGCCTTTTGTTGTGTCGCCACTAGCACATGCCCTTGCAATATATTACAGAAATATGCCCATGTCACTTCCTTCTGAAAGGTGTTAATCTCACTCTTGTTTCTTCAGAGGAGTACTGGTCACAATTAGGTGCAGTTATACTACACATATTACTCTGCAGGTCCGCTCCAAAACATCAAATCATTTGATATTATAGGAAGGAACTCACAATTCCTGGGGCAGGGAAGAGATCCTTTTCCAAGAGACGATATGCTGCCTCTGGCCATTGACTCTCATTTGTGATCACTATTATGGGTGTTGATGTCTCGGAGAAGGTCTCATATACTTCCTCGCTTCCCTTTTGTTTATCTATTTAAATATTATATTGTATAATAATATGATGATAAGATACATACTGATTCTGATCTTCCCTTTGAATTGTAGATAGATTGGATGGAGTCTTGTTGATACATTTATCTTCATCTCTTGGTACTCCCAATATGTCCCTGGGCCTTTGCCTTTATTGTTCTCTAATAATGGCACCTTTCCATCACTCTTCCAACTCTTCTCATCATATATAGAGGCTGTCATCTCCCTCTGCAGCACTGCTGTAATAAATCCTCTTATCATCTCTTATATATCAACTACCTTCCCCAGGAGGAAATTTAGTACCGACTACCAGCTTGACCTTGTATGGCCATTCAATAGCCCTTCCTTTGAATACGACTTGTCCGTGACATTGTTCAGTGATGATAAGTATCGCACAACTGTTCCGCACTCAATGATGAAGAATATATATATATATTATTTCCACTCACTTGGGAGGAGCACCGTCCGGCATAGATAAGAGTTCCTTCAGATATAATTCCAGGCGCTGCGATTGGCAATGTAGAAGAGTATTTGTGGTTAATACGGCGCTCAACTCATTCGGTGGGAGGACTTGTCCATTGAGTAATGTCTGAAGTGATTCTTGACTTGCATATATCTCTTGTGTATATGTAAAATATGCCTCATAATATCAGTTCCTTGTACCCCGAAAAAATAATCTACTCGAATAAAACAAGCAAATGAACTGGGTTACCTTCTGTAATCGCACAAATTCGTCAGCATCATCGATCTTCATTGTGGACTGTGATGTTGCGGTAAGATTCAATTCTATATCCCTCTTATTCAAGTTGTTGATCACCGTATTTATCTTGTCTTTAATCTCTTCTTGCAACACAGAATTCTGTGTGCCAATATTACTCCTCACTCCTTGTGTCTTCGCTTGTAATTTTTGTGGCTGTGATGATCAATGTACAGTCACATTATTCTCACCACTTACTCTGAGAGGAGCAGGTTTTGGAGGTTCTACAAACTCTTCAGGTTCGATTTTGATAGGTATATCATCAGAAGGCATTTCAGGGAGGGAAGGTATTTGAAGATCAGCGGCAAATTCGTTATCGGCCTACCTCGTCAAAACAAATTGCTATTAATGATCAAATCACCTTGATGAGTTGTGACATACGAAGCTCATCATAATTATTATTGAAAATCTCTTGTGGTTCAGAATCACGAACAAAGGCAGATAGGGTTAATCCTCTCCCAAATTCTTCTATCTCTGCAGAATTTACATTTTCACCCTCGAAACTGTCCCAAAATGGGTATTGTTTCTCGTGAGAGTTAGAATTGGGGCTGTGCACATCAGATGTTGGATGATCAAATAAACAATACGTGGTGAACATTTGACATTACTCACTCCTCCAAGATGGCAGACAGCTCATGCAAAATATCGTCTGGTATATCAATAAAATCGTAGTCCATCTGCTTTGTGTCGCCGGATGTGATTTCTCTTGTCTTTTTCAAAGATTGATCTACAACACAACTAAATCATCAACTTCGAAGGAATATTGACGCGACTCCAAAAGATCGTTGTTTTGCTTTATTTCACTCAACAAAAGAAAGGCGTTTCTCGTTCATGCAGATCATGAACGACAAGATCAGAAAATTTTTCACGGAAGACGACAGTTTTGAATGGACAACTCACTCAAAAATCTCGGTAATAAAGGTACTCAATCACGTTTGGAAATGTCATCCAAGAACAAATTTTCGACGCCCAAGATGTCTCAGAGACACGTGTGACACCACTTTTGGCGGGAAAAGAAGACTCAACTCTTCACCATTTATTCTCTTTCACGGGCCCAGCCACCACACAGGAAAACTTTAGAAGGTAACCTTCTTCAAGATGATTTGAATAGCTCTGTGAAGTCGAGAGAGGCACGAAGGCCTATCGACCTGAAATGTTAGATCTTGGGCTACTCCCCCCTCTTGACTTGGCTCAAGACCACCTAACACTTCCATCTCAATATACTGACTTTAATTCAGTCCTTCCCTACAAGAAATAAAATGAGAGAGATCGTACACGTACAGACTGGCCAGTGCGGAAACCAAATAGGAAACAAGTTCTGGGAGACCATCATCCAAGAACATGGCATCAACAATGACGGTATCTACGTCGGCAACAACGATCACCTCCTTGAGAGAATCAATGTCTACTTCAACGAAGCCTCTGGAAACAAGTACGTTCCCAGATCAGTCTTGGTCGACTTAGAGCCTGGAACCATGGACTCCATTCGTGGTGGTCCTCTCGGTAAACTTCATCGCCCAGACAACTTCGTCTTTGGACAGAGCGGTGCTGGAAACAACTGGGCCAAGGGACACTACACTGAAGGTATACTAGCCCTTCTTTTCAACTATCCCTAAAGACTACAGGTGCCGAGCTCATCGAGCAGGTTTTAGAAGTCGTCCGCAAGGAAGCCGAGGGTTGCGACTGTCTTCAAGGATTTCAGCTAACCCACTCACTCGGAGGTGGTACTGGATCTGGTATGGGTACCCTTTTGATCTCTGTAAGTGAACTTGCCCCTTTTTCTCAACCACTTCTCACTTCAACAGAAAATCCGTGAGGAGTACCCAGATAGAATGCTTTGCACATTCTCAGTCATGCCCTCACCCAAGGTCTCTGACACCGTCGTCGAACCATATAACGCCACTCTCTCCGTACACCAACTCCTCGAGAACGCCGATGAGGTCTTCTGCATCGATAATGAGGCTCTCTACGACATCTGCTTCCGCACCCTGAAGCTCACCTCACCTTCATACTCCGACCTCAACTCCCTTGTCTCAGAAGTTATGTCCGGTATCACCGCTTCTCTACGTTTCCCTGGTCAGCTCAACTCTGACTTGAGAAAGCTTGCTGTCAACTTGATTCCCTTCCCCCGTCTTCACTTCTTCCTCATCGGATACGCTCCTCTGTCCTCAAAGACATCCGCTGGATTCCGTTCTCTCACTGTCCCAGAGGTCGTTCAGCAAATGTTCGACTCCAAAAACATGATGGCTGCCACCGACCCTCGTCTTGGCAAATACCTCACTGCCTCCGCATTATTCAGAGGAAAGGTCTCCACCAAGGAGATCGACCAACACATGGTCAATGTACAGACAAAGAACTCTGGTTACTTCGTGGAGTGGATCCCCAACAACATCAAGAGCTCCATCTGTGACGTTCCCGCTCAGAGCGCTCCCCTCTCTGCCACATTCGTTGGTAACTCTACTGCCATCCAAGTCTTGTTCAAGAGAATCAATGACCAGTTCACTGCTATGTTCAGAAGAAAGGCTTTCCTTCACTGGTACACCGGTGAGGGCATGGACGAGATGGAATTCACCGAGTCCGAGTCCAACCTCCAAGATCTCGTTAGTGAGTACCAACAATACCAAGACGCTACTGCCGAGGACGACGGAGAGGGCGAGGTCGACGAGCAGGTGGCTGAAGAAGACCCTGTTGAAGAAGACCAAGAATAAATAAACCACAGTGTATCCAATATTATCTTCTTTCATAACGTGCTTGTTGCTCTACCCTCAAGATATTGAGTGTTTTTCGACTTGGTCGTGTTCGCCCAGAAATGAAACTGAATGCAACATCATTGAAATTGGTTTTTTCCTTTGTCAATTGACCGGAATTAAGAAAAGGTGGGCACAAGTGGAATATTAAACCCTGGTGCTATTTATTTTCAATTTCATCCAAGCCCTCGATTCTCTTGTCTGCTGGGTATTCGACATAAAATTTGAAGGGGATAGAGATTGAAGCACCAGGATGCAAATGGACGGTCCATTGGATGATGTTCGTTTGTTCGTTGAGTTTGGCGTTGGATTTAGCCAAATCCTCTGGTTCTGTCATCTTCACCTTTATGCCCGATTCCGCTGAGATGGGTAATTGATCATGCACAGACACAGTGATCTATTTAAAATAAATATATGATGTCTGTATAACAACTCACCATTGTCTTCTTGGTGTTGGAAAGGGTGGTTTTGTGCTCCACTTTAACCTCTTTAGACTTTCTTATCACTCCTGATTGGGAGGAGATGGACTTGGCTGCTTCGTATTTAACCCTGATGTCATTGTCCACGCCCAGAAGAAACTCGTACAATGCGCTTCCTTCGCTTGGTATTAACTCTGAAGATGCAATAAAGTTGTTATCTAAAAATACACTCGCTGATCCGGTTAAGAGAGTTAACTAGTATACTCAATCACCACATTTCCAATAATTCAAAATACCTCAGTTGTATTTTCGACAGATGCTTTCAGATAGACCTGCGACGATACTCTCGGCATCACAAAATACTCCAATTTCGGGGTGAGATTCAAAATAGAAATGGTGATTTTGTGTGGCTTATTATCGGATTCTATATTGGTCCTATATAATTGAGATAAACATCACCAATATTAATATCACCTTCGAGGTATATCAAAACTTGTGCTGATGGCATTGCTTCTGCTGGTTGCTGTCATCACCTGTTATTGTAAGAATGATATGTATTATAAGGAGATTAACCTGTACTTCTGGAGGTGGAGGAGGGCTCCCGCCAGGCATTCCAGCAATACTGTCCCGCCTAAACGATGCCATTGGAGCTGATGGTTTTGTCCAGCTATTTGATGTTGGCAACATCCCATAGGTTGGGGTGTAGAAGGAGAGAGTTCTATATCGTTAATCAATATCATATCATCTATCATCTACCTCTGTTCTAATTCTGGTGCTAGAGATGAAGAGGCTGGCGCTGCAGTGGATAAGCTTATTTTTGCCTGTATTTCGTCATTATATCAGAACAGCGAGGTAAAGTGAGTATCGAGATCTACCTCCTTCCAGTCTTCGCCAGTGTTCTGTGTAATCGTACCGAAGTAAGTCAAGTCAAGGGATGCAGGTGTCTCTGCCTGAGCCGAAGTGACACGTATATCATATCGAGGAGACCAACTGTTCTGATTAACATCCAGTCGATATAGCTATAACTTATTGTACCATAATTAATCTTACTCACGAGGCACCAAGTACAATGTAGACAAGCTTCAATTGAACTTGTGTCTCCTCTTTCGTTTGGAAAGTGATGGTAACTCTCCGGTGTAGATCACCTCTATTATTAGCACGAAGAGTGGGTAAGGTTCCTTCCAATCGTTCTATCTCCCTCTGATATTCTTTTCTCTATAAGTAATCAGTTTTATATTTATTTTAATTCAACCTGATTTTGGAGTTGGAAGCTAGCTTCATCTAATCTTGCAGAGTTGCTTGCATAAAAGGACAACAAGCTGGTCACCCCTTTGAGAGAATCCTCTTATCAGATTAGACAAGCAGATTAAATCTCTTACCTGACACCAGCTCTGATGTGGACTGGCTTTTTTCCTGTACAAATTAGACCAGGTATTATGGTTTCATATTCACCTGGTTCGCTGGCTTGTCGACCACCTTCTTTGTGAATCCAAGTAATAAACTCCTCTCCGCTTCTAAACGTTGTTCCTGTCTTCCCACTACTTCCACTTTGTCTTTCAAATCGGATATTTGCTTCGTAATCATGTCTGCGTCCTCTGGATTATATCTGGCAGGAACATGATCAAAGGCCACTTCTAAAACGGTTGCGGCACCTGCCTTCAATAAACTTTGAGAGTAGAATGACGGGTTCTCACCTCTTCCTCCTGCCACATGAATGGAATCTGGGAGGATTGAATTTGGTAGCTTGTTAATGCTGACTTCCTGTGTTCCTACATAGGATTTCACACTGACGATTCTCGATACTTCAGCGCGATCACCAAACACAGTAACATGGTCGGTGGGGCATTCCGCTGCGTCCAGCTCGAAGGTGGGGACGCTCTCTGGCATTGTTGATTGGTGTTTTTCTGGTGGGTTGAAAAAACGCTTATCCGAAGACAGTTCGGTGAACTTTCAGGTCAGAGAAAAAGGGAAGAGGAAGATTTCGGGAAGTTGTTCCGGTTGAACATTGCGATGAGGAAAAATTGGGATTGAGTTCGATCAACACCAACATGGCCTCACTCCGCTTAATCAACTGCAGACTTCAATTGCCATTCAGAAACACTCGTAAAATGTGTGGAAACGGAGTTAAAATTTCTGATTTGAAGATTTTGAAGAGGGAGGCGTCAACATTGACAGAAAACATTAACACAGTACAATCTCTCACTACACAAGCAATTACTTCAGAAGTACGTTAGATCAATCTTTTTTGTGGGTGTGCTCATAAGAAATCAGAAGTATTCTGAATTACCAATAACTTCATTCTATAAACGTCCCTTACCAACTCATCTTGTCCCATTTTCCTCTCCAGAAGGTATCAATTCGCAACCTGCAGATCAGCAACGTAACCACCAGGAATTGATTTGTTGTATTAGGTCGTGAATTATTTAAACAGACTATCCACACTGGTTCGATGGAGAGCTATTGGACCCTTGCAGAGCAATTCCACACTCAGAGCGAGCCCGCTTACTGTGGTCTGGCCACTCTTACAATGGTATTAAATGCCCTGCAGATTGATCCCAACCGGTTATGGAAAGGCCCTTGGAGGTGGTACAGCGAAGACCTACTCGACTGCTGCACTCCCTTAGAGGTCAATATCTTCACACTCTTTTAACATAGATTATTGCTGTTTATTGTGTTTAATTGTGATAGATTGTTAAAAAAGAAGGGATTACGATGAATAATTTTGCCTGCTTGGCCAAATGCAACGGTGCCGATGTTGAGGTCGTTAAAGCTGAAAATAGGTAACTCCTCCATATAACATATCTTGTGCATGAATGAAGGTCTGATTTATGGCTCTCTGCCTGTACAGTTTAGAGCTCCCTTGTTTCAATACATCCTAATATATCAAAAATAAAATACTTAAGATATGCAGTTCTCCTGCAGAATTTAGGAATAGAATCAAAACGATATGTGGTCGTCAAGATGAATATTTAGTGGTCAGTTTCAGTAGAGCTATTTTGGGGCAAACAGGGGATGGTGATTAGAGATATCATATGGAATATCAATAATGGATTTATATAGGTCATTTCTCCGCGATATCTGCTTACCATGAAGAGAAAGATATGGCTCTAGTAATGGACACTGCTAAATTTAAATATCCTGCATTCTGGTGTCCCGTCACTCTATTATAGTCAGTACCCCATGTTATTTCTAAACAAACTTACCAACTCGATTTCTATTGCAGAAATTGATGATGAGCGCAGTGAAGCGATGTTACCGAAGGATAAACATACTAATTCATCTCGTGGTTATTTCGTATTGAGGAAAGCATTGCACAAGTCAAGACCGCATATATCACCAAATCCCACACACAAAGTAAAGAGATAGGATGATAATAATGTAGTAACGACATTTCCTAGGTGGATGAAGATAAGGAGGATACCGAAATCAAAAGAGAAGAGAAGAGAGGATTGGACGCTCAGAGAGCCTGGTCGATGCTTTCCCACTATTTAACACATAGACTTCCGGTCGTTTTACGTGAAATGAAACCGATAGGTCAGACTCCTTTTATTTAAAACAGGATTACACGGACTGACTTGTTAGGGGTGGGAGACGTAGTCTACCATACATTGAAATATTTACCAAGAAACATAGAAATGCTACTGAGATCATTCGAATCGTCAGAACAAAGAGAGGTGATTTATACAATGAGATGGAGGATCACTCATCTTTCCAGACGATACAAAAACAATTGAGGGAGACACAATTGCACCGAATTGTGGAAGACACACTCAGATCTAGTGAAAATCTGTGTGATTTAGATTCAGAGATGTCAACATTGCTCCTGATAAGTTCTCCATCTCAATTATACCGCGAGGTAATTTAAAGGATTTATTCTTTTGAAATAAAATAAACAGGTTCCCCCAGAACTGAAGAATAAACTGACAGAGCTACGGGATATTGACACACTACCCATAGAATTATCACAAATTGTGATACAATTAAGACACCAGATGCTCAATTTCGCCTGGCAATGCAGCTGCAAAAGCAAGAACCACAATATAAATACGGCAGAGTGAGAGAAAATCTGGTGATGGTCTAAAGAAAGTGTTTGCAATTGCCATTTCATCGCATTGGGTTGGCTCCAGATATATTTGCATTTCCTCGAGATGTTCTCGTGTTGTTTGCCCTCCTTCCAATCGAGGGTGATTCTGCTGTGAATGCTGGTGTGATTTGCTCTGAAGCTTCCATACTTGTGCTTTCCAACAATCTTTGCCAAAATCGAACTCTTCCATCCAAATCCCATACACTCTCCACTTCCCGTGATACCCCGGGGTTCAGAACCTCCTATAAAAATTGGTGATGATTTTCAGTAAATATGAGGATTAACCTGAACAATCCGCATAAAGAGTTTTTGTGTGGTCCGATTTGTCACGTCTAGACCCTCCACAAAGCGGTGTAATGTTACAATATCATCTGGCTGAAGAGTTAGAACTCACATCACAAATCATGAGCTCACAGATTCTGTTTTGATGTTCTGTATGGCACCATCAAAAAGATCTTTCATTTTATGTAGAAATTCTGTTTCTGTCTTATCTTCTTCTATCTCTCCAAGTCTGCCCATGTTGATTGAAAGTGGGTGATTTCGTCTCCGATGTGTTGTAGAGAAATCACTTCCCGCCAAAATATCATTTAAAGTGACTCACGATGGCTGAAAAGAAGAAATTTGGAGAGCTATCTCTTCCAACTTTTGAGGAATTAGAGGATGATACGACAACTAAAACAAAGTTCCAACGTTCTTTGGGCGAGACTTCCATTTCAGATCAATTCATCATAGAAAAGAGAACCTTTGACAATCAATATGCAGAGATATATTCTTACAGATTGAAGGTAATTTTCCAGAAGATATTGAAATGACTTGTTTAGGAGCTGAGGCCTGTGGTCATGGAGGAAGCAAGGAAGAAGTGGAATTCTGGTGAGATCACATCACTTTGTCCCCTTGACACGGCACAGGCGAGGAAAAGATACCTGTGTTAGAGAAGCTCCTACAGATTAAAGAACAACAGGAGTGTGTTTTGATTGGGACTCTTTACAAGCACATGCCACTCATCCGTAGAGTTCTAGACGAATTCAAAGAGGTGACCCATCACCTCTCATAGTTTTGTGACCTGTACAGAAACCTGTCAATAACAATCTCCCAATAGAGAACTATGTTTCACCAGATGACGCCCTTGTCTTAGAGGATGAGACGGGTCGGGCGACCATTGTTGGTGCTGGAAGGATAGGAATCAATTCTCTTGTAACTGGCATCGTGGTGGCCGTAAGAGGAATTGCAATTCGAGGCGAGGTGAGATGATAATTTGATACTTAAACTTATAATATAACGCCCATCTTATTCATTTCAGTTTGACGCCAAAGAAATATTATTTCCCGGTGTTCAGATGGTGAAGCCTATCAAGTCAAGATCTGAGGACAAATACATCGCATTTTTGTCTGGAACCTCAGTGGGAGGTGTCGACCAAAATACCATGGCTCTACAAGTAGAATTTTATGTTATTTTATTTGAACGGAAATACAATTTGATTTTGCCACAAAGAATCAAAAAAGCATCATTGGGAGATCTTAATATCATTATAACTGTGTACAGATGGCGGTAGATTTTTTGTCGGGACATTTAGGTGGTGCGAAAGAACAAAAATTGGCTTCAAATATCACAAGGTTGATTGTGGCTGGAAATTCCCTCTCTTCAAGGGAGAATTCAGCCGAGTACGCCACATTGCAACGTAACACATCAGTAAGCATAACCTTATTGTCACACAGACTACGGGATATGATAGTGATTGATACCCACAGAAATTGAGCATCAAACAACAAAGACATATAGTTGCACCTCTGAAGGAGCTTGACGCATTATTCACACAATTATCATCATCCATGGAGGTAGATAAGCGCATCAATATATGTCGAGCTCACTCACTATCAGGTGGATGTAATGCCTGGAAGTGAAGATCCATCGAACTACACAATGCCTCAACAAGCACTGAATGGCTGTCTATTTCCGTTGTCTACAACGAACAAATCTCTACATCTAGCCACAAATCCTTACAAATCAGAGATTGATGGGATCAGTTTTTTGGGCACATCAGGACAAAATATCGACAATATTATGAGGTCACTCTTTTTTATTCAAGCTAGTCATACATTTCATTTGCTCCTAAACTGCGGAGATTAACCATTGAATATGTACAGATACGTCAACATAGAAGAAGGTTTGGAGGTGGCGAAAAGCACTCTTGAATGGTCACACATTGCCCCAACAGCCCCCGATCAACTTGCTTGTTACCCCTTTCAAACAAATGATCCCTTTGTCATAAAAGAAGCTCCGAATGTTTATTTCGTGGGGAATCAGAAGAAATTTGAAACGGCAACTGTACAAGGTAATTCAGATCATCATTATAACCCCACACTCATCGTCCTCAGCAAAGAAGGGGGGTCACGTGACAGTAATTATGGTGCCAAACTTCTCAATAGATCCGACACTTGTGTTATTCAACTGCAAAACCTTCGCAGTCACACCTATATCTTTTAATACACAACTCACTTGATACAATAAAATGAGATCATCTCATCTCTCAGTGAAATAGTGCACATTTATTTCACTTCATTTGGTTGAGTCTCTTGTGTAGAGCTATGGCCTCCAAGAAGGGCATGAATTTGATCCCTCTGAGGGCACCAAAATTTGGTGAGAAAGGGTGGACACTGAAATAATATATACACAAAGACAAAGCCCACAAAACAAACCACCTTGTAACCTGCCACACACAGACAACCAAGTGAATCACAACTACACAAATAAACGTGCTCTTGCACCTCTTTTAACAACAATATAACATTGTTTCTCTCAACAAACCATTATACCTCACAATAGATTCTAATATAATTCCTTTTTATTATTCTATCAAAATTCACAGTTTTTCTTTAAAATTCAAAAAACATGTGCCCTTACTTGATCCTCTGTCATTTCCTTAATCTCCCTGATGGTGTCCAACAAAGAGCCTCTCATGGTGTTTTGCTTGCTAATTTCTGGCTAGGTAGACTCAATTTGAAGCAACTCCTCTCGCTGAGGATTGTCAACAACTATGAAGCTCGAGCTGAACATGGAATGAACAGCAACACGCCAACTACCGATGACCCACTGCGAAAACCGTGCAAAGAAGCTCGTCTTTCAACGAATCTTGTCCTAACGTCTTTTATACTTCTATTTTTCCGCCGTTGGTTGCTTCTTTCATCGCACGACCATCAAAACTTGGAACTACAACGAACATCACTACAATTCTGACGTTGTCCAGATTTCTGAACATTGGAAAGTTTTCTGATCTGATTACCGTCATTTTTTCTTGATCGCCATAAAAATGTCAACACAAGAAGAGAAGCCAGGAGATTTAACTATCAGCAAGAGGTAGAATCTTGATTTGTGTTGGTCTGATAATCAAAGCGCACAAAAGAAGGCCGAAAAGGCAGCTCAGAAGGAGAAGGAGAAGGCTGAGAAGGCCGCCGCCAAGGCTGCTGCCGCAGCTGCTGCCCCTGCAACCAACAAGAAGAAACCTATTGAGGAGGAAGATCCTACCGTGAGTGTTGGATCACTCATTTCTCTAACAAATACAACGAAAATGAAAACTGATTCTGATCAGAAATACTTCGAGAACCGCGTTGCCAGACTCGAGGCCTCTGGCCGTAATGTGTATCCCCATAAATTTGATGTCAAGCTCACAGTCAAGGACTTCATTGCTAGGTTCTCCTCAGTGGGTGCTGAGGTCTCCTCTGAGACCACCTCTATTGCTGGTATCTTGATACATCTAAACACTAAATTGCTGAAACTCAACAGGTCGTATCGTCTCGATCAGGGCTTCTGGTTCCAAATTATTCTTTATAGATATTGAGGATGGCTGCGAACATTTACAAGTCCTCGCGCAGGCAGATCGTTTCTCATCCTTGGAATCCTTTTCAGAAATCATGAACCTCTTGGGTCGTGGTGATATTATTGGTGTCATTGGAAGCGCAGGTCAGTATTTATCTTCTGAAGACCTGAAAAGAAGTAGGTCGCTCTAAGACAAATGAGTTGAGTATTTTCCCCACGCAAGTGGAACTTCTCTCTCCCTGTCTTCACATGTTGCCCAAGCAGAAGACTGCAGACAAAGGCGGTTTGACCAACCAAGAGACTCGTTACAGACAGAGATATCTCGACCTGATCATGAACAAGGAGGTGTGAGAAGTTGTTCTTGAGTACCCTTCTTATTTTTTAGGTTGCTCAGAAGTTTATGGTCAGAAACAAGGTTCTTAAGTTTGTCCGTAACTTTTTGGATGAACGCGATTTCCTTGAGGTAAAATCTTTTTGAATTTCTGTGATTTTCCTGATTTTCTAGGTGGAAACACCCATGATGAACATGATCGCCGGAGGTGCCGCAGCTAAGCCCTTTGTCACATATCACAACGATCTCAAGATGAGATTGTTCATGCGTATTGCGCCCGAACTCTACCTCAAGCAATTGGTTGTCGGTGGTATCAACAGAGTTTATGAGATGGGAAAACAATTCAGAAATGAGGGTATCGATCTCACACATAACCCTGAATTCACCACTTGTGAATTCTACTGGGCTTATGCTGATTACAACGATGTTTTGAAGCTCACTGAGGATCTTGTCTCTGGTGAGCCTGGCCTGATTCTCAAGTTTTGACATGAGTAGGCATGGTGAAGAGCATCAAGGGATCTTACGTTATCGAATACCATGCTAATGGTCCGGAGCAACCTCCCATCAAGATTGACTTCACCCCTCCCTTTAAGCGTATTCCATTGATCAAAGGTCTCGAAGAGCACGGAAATCTTAAGATTCCCGCCGATATTGAGTCTGAGGGTATGTTTTTTCTACTTATTTCGAAACTCACCATTTTTTAGAATGCAGACAATATTTGATTAATGTCTGCAAGGAGAGAAACATCGTTTGTACACTCCCTCACACAACAGCGAGACTTTTGGACAAGCTGGTTGGTGAGTACATTGAGCCACTCATGATCAACCCCGGTTTCATCTGCGATCACCCCAGAATCATGTCTCCTCTTGCTAAATAGTAAGTCACTTCCATACCTTTTAATGAACATTGACTGAATGATTGAAGCCACCGCGAGGATGCTGGACTCACCGAGAGATTTGAGTGCTTTGTGAATGGTAATGTATTCTTTCCAAAATCATGATCTGAATATCTGATAGGAAAGGAAATCGTGAACGCTTACACTGAGCTCAATAACCCACACGTACAACGCGAGAGATTTGCCGCGCAGCAGAAAGACAAGGAACACGGAGATGAGGAGGCACAGAGCATAGACGAGACTTTCTGTACCTCTTTAGAGTACGGACTTCCACCTACTGGTGGTTGGGGTATGGGAATCGACAGACTCTGCATGCTTCTTACCGACTCTCAAAACATCAAGGTGAAGTCTCAATCTGATCTTCTTTTGCTGATGGGTCACAGGAAGTCATTTTATTCCCAGCGATGAAGCCCACTGACCAAGAATACCAAGCACAAAACCAAGGAAAGGCAGGCGAGACTTTGCAGCAGGCTGCTGAGGAGGCACCCAAGGGCCTTGGCTCAGTCGAGGAGCACTAAATAAAGCGCTCTTCTGCAACCAATAATTTATCTATGAATATCTGATGGGAACACTCCGTTTTGATTTTGCTTCCTCAGCGCATTTCTTGCCAACAATTCCACTGGTCCCAGGAAACCAGCCAAAAACATCAAATGCTGTCGAAGAAAGGAAGGTGCGAAAAGACACAAGTGCATATTTGAAAACCAGTTATTTGCCATTGAATCTATTTTCAGTTCTGTGCTGGGTCGTAAGTAAAGGGTTTAGGTGGCTCTGGCTCTGGTTCCTCCTCTACTTTCGCTGCCTGTGTCGCTCCAGAAGCAGGTGTGACAAATTCTTCGGGTTGGTCAGGCTTGTTATCTCTCAACAAGGTGATTCCGGCAGACCCTTCTCTTCTAATCAACTCGTAGCGCTCGTTCAGGTCAAAAGAAAGGTATTTAGCTTGAGTTAAAGTGACTCTAGAGGGGTTTTGCTTCACCTATTTCGGTGAGGAATGAGATGGAGAGGAGAAAGGTACCTCATGGTCAGGTTCAGGCTCACGCTTCTTCTTCTCCTCCTTCTTTTCTTCTGGTTTTTCCTCTTCCTTCTTCTCGGGTTCTGGTGAAGTTGACTTGTCCACATCCATAGCATCCTTCTTCCTTGCTGATGACTTTGTCACAGACAATACTGCCTGCTTCACCTACAAAAATCAAAATCGACTCAAAGATGAAAGGTCGCAGTCTGACCTTCTGAGGAGCAGCGGTAGTTGGAGGAGTGGTGGGAGGTGGGTAAGCGAAAAGAGAGGGCTTAGAGTTACTCTTGAAAGAATAGATAGGCATTCTCAAGTCCTTGTTAAGACCAATGAATGCGGTAGGAGTGAAAGCAAGCCCAATAAAATAAGTGAGGGGGTACCAGTACCAATATTGAGTAAACAGAGCAAGTCCCACGATTCCATTCATGTTCTTCTCGCCAGATCGAGTCTGTAGAGCAATAGTCATGTTGCGACCTCCGGCGTCGATAATACCAGCAGCCATGATGGCGCCAAACTTGCACATTGTATCCTCATGCTTGTCGGAGATCTTCTCATCGAGCATCTTTCTGAAGTGATCCACCTCTCAAAGTTAATAGGAATTCAAATAAATGAGGGAGATTACCTTGGGTTCTTGTTGCTTATTGACTTGTATAAGGATCATAGCCAACGCAATCAGAGCTCCTTGCCTCACAAAATCGACCACGTCCGAAGTAAGCGGTTCTAAAATGTCTATAGCCTCCTTTAGCGCCGTTCCTGCGCAAGAGATCCCCAGGGCAAGACAAGCTCCGTATCTTAACAATTCAGATATCATCAACAGATTCTTCTTTACCTAACGTGTGCGTTGTAACTCTCGGCCAAAAGTGAGACGACCTTAGGGCACTGTTCTGGGTTTCTAAACAAAAGAAATCCGAGACAAGTTACGGCAGCACGTCTAACGTCATCACTGACATCAGAAACAGCAACGTGTAACAATCTCTTAATTGCTGCGTTGTTTGATGTTCCAGCGTACGCCAATCCAATTGTGTAAACAGCACCATATCTAATCACGTTAATCATATAACTACATGATTGCAAAAAAATCTGACCTCAGTATGGGATCTTTGTCCAGGAGCAATTGCTCAATCAAGGTATCGGCCTCCTCTTCTCTTCCGTACATAGTTATTGCTAATCCAATGGCCAGACCTCTAATTATCTTCTCGTGCTGTGTCTCGTGTGCGTAAGCGACCATCTCAGACACAGCTTTCTGTGAGGCTGATCCTAATTGCACAAGTCCCATAGCGATACCGGCGGCCTCGCCGGCCACAGCAGAGTCCAAATATAAGACAGTCTTAATCTCTTCATATACTTCGTCGTTCTCCATGGCCATAGAGGCGACACCAAGTCCTAAGCAGGCACCATGTTGCACGATATCGTTGCCGGTGGCATTGCGCAGAGCTCTGATGATGTATTGTACGATGTTGTTGCTGTTACTTCTTGCGGCAGCTGTGGAGGATGCGCCTTGTAATACGTCGTCGGGAACGTGGTTAGCATGAATGATGCCAAGAGCAAAGAGAGATCCTCCTTCATATTGTCAATTCTAAACGTGATAAGATTTCTCACCTTCGCTGTAGGCAGAACCAGCAGAACCTTGTTGTGGAAGGTAGGGACCGAGTAGTGACAGACCCTCCTTCATATGGCCCTTGTGGATAACACCGAGCCCAGCAATAGCCGAGAACTTGGCCCAGTTGGTCGCTCTGGACAACCACTCCAAGTTCTCTCTCAAAAACTGGTCTATTGTGGTTCCACAATGCATGAAAGCGTTGGCAAATATGGTGGCAGTGTGCAAGACAGAAGATCTTGATTCGACCATCTGCTTGATGTTCTTCAGTATCAAGAGATCGGTGTGGTTATTTCTGACTAAGAAATCCATATATAGAGCAATTGTTTTCTCTCCCGACAAAATTGTGCTCAACTTCTGCTTCCTATCGCTCAAGCTGTTTGTTGGTGTATTGTTGTTGTTTGTGTCTTCTTCTTTCGTGGAGACTGCCTCTGTCGTCAGAAGGGGAGTTGTAGAATCGACATCCATAGAGTCAACTGGGGTCTGCGTCGGTGCCTATAACAATTTAGAGGATAGGAGTTGTATTGGTACATACCGATGAAATAGTGTTGGAAGGCACGACGTCATTCGTTAATGTGTTACGGACACGCAATAATATATGTTGTGCAGCATTCTCCACAAGGTCAAATCCAATTTGGTAAGCGAGAAGCCAATCATCCTACAATGATAAGTAAAGATAATCTTTCACCAACACACCTTATTCTGAGAGCGAATGAGTCTGTCCAAAGTGTCACTGATGGCCTTTGAATCCTCCAAAAAGGCGAGAATCTCGCAAATCCTCAAGTGATCAGGCTGGCTCTGTCTGTCATATATCTGTATAAGGAGTCTGTACACCTGCACGGTTTAATGGTTCTTCCCAGATGATGACGTCACGCGACTTATACCTTAGTTCTGAACTCTCTGTTCAGAATGACTTGTGAGCCAACCTTCTGAGCCCAAGAAAGCATCTCGAGGACATTATCAGACTTGGTGATGGCCTCCTCAATACGATCCAATCTTCTGATCTCCACTGCCACACCCAAGGCCTGCTTGTATTGTTTCTCTTGGTAGCAGCGGTCAAACATACCTAAAGGAGATTAAGAATCATGATGATCAGTGGGGGGTACCTAAGACGATGTCCTCCAAGCGAGGATCGATCTTAATATTAGCTCCATCTTTGCTCTCAACTTGTAATGTGCGCAGACGGATGTATTCATCTATGAAACGAGCAACAAGAGTGTTGACATACTCTGTTTTCTGTGACACCTGGAGCAATAAACACAAAGAATATAATTTGAAGGTCTCAGTGAGGTACTGACCTCGAATAGTTTGCCAGCGCCCAATGCGTATTGCATAGCTTGCTGATTTTCATCTAGGTGGTAATACACCTTTATAACCTTAGCTTAGGTTGTGAGATATTCGATTCTACCTTTGAGGCAACGAGGGCGGCCAACTCTCTATGTTTGAAAGTTTCATTTTCATACAACTCTTCTCTACAAATTTATGTTAGTTGTTATACACAAAATATTCATTCGCTTACATTAGTGTGATGTCTGAAGAAATCTCGTGCCAGTATTGATCGACCACCTTGTTTAGGCGCCGTAGTGCCAACTCCTGTATTTCAGGCTGGTCGTCCTGTAATTGACTTATCCATCCTGCTACAGAGCTCAGAGTCATGTTATGTGATGTAATCGATGGTTCTTTTGTTTCTTTTCAACCAGTTGAGCACGCGTCAAATGACGTGGCGAATTGAGTCACGTGATCAAATCTTACGTCACCGAATTTTTCGTGAGGCCTAATTTCTTTCCATCAGTGCATGCACTCTTATATATTTTCCAAGATATATAGCACATATCAACCATTCTAAAGAGAGGAAAGTGTAAACCGCCACGAGCTCCAATAGGCAGTTGTAGATCCACCTGTCAAAAAATCTGAGAAAAGGAGAAATTCGGGAAGGACATTCGAACATCGCAACACAGCTGCAACATGACATCGAAGACTCATCACTTCTTAGATCGCTCAGTTGTAAGTATCCAGTGGGAGAAAAGACCTGAGCTATTTAGGTTATAAAAGCAACTCAAGCCTTGGAAGAGGTCTTGGAAAAGTCGAATGTTACCTCAATATTCAGTGACAACAACATATACCTCATTTTGGAACTTTACAAAGTACCTCAGCAGAAGCACAAGCCCATTGCTGTGTGAGTATCATCCTCAATCAGTATTTATCTTCGAAGTCTGATGGTATCAGACCACTCCCCCACCCAATCCATACAAAGTCCGAGATATGCCTAATCATCGGAAATGAAGAAGGAAAGAAGAAAGAGTTGAAAGAATTACTGGGAGACAAGATCCAAAAGGTGATGATGATTTACTAAATACGTGCCTTATTCTCTTAACAAATTCCATCAAACATCATGGTGATAAGCTTGTAGATCATCCAATTATCTCATCTTACCAAGAAATATCCATCTTTTGATGCGAAAAGAAAACTGGCTCACAGCTTTGATTTATTCCTGGCCGATTCCAATATTCTTCTTCTCACCAACAAAGCCCTGGGCAGATCAGTCTACAAAAGCAAAAAGTTTGTGAAATTATTGTTAACACCAGCTGCCAAGTTGACCCATTACAGAATGGCTATGCCTCTCAAGCTGAAGAACGACGATCAAATAAAGAATGCAATCGACGAAACTAGAAAGAAGACATTTTTCATGTACACGCACGGATCGTCCATGTAATTGAATAACTTCTATGCGTAATGTCCCTGATTGTTATAGATCCCTTCTTGTTGCTAGGGCAGACCAGACTGAAGAAGAGAAGTCTGACAATATTTTCATGGCTCTTAACGAGATGGTCAAATTGATCCCAAGAGGCTGGGATGGTCTACAATCAGCCCACATAAAGGCGGAAAAATCCATGTCTCTCCCGATATACAAAAATCTTCACGAACCCACCCATCGTCTTTCAACCAGTATCCCCAGCTCCACCCTACAACTGGAAGATGAAAATTCTGAGGATCTTCACGAAGAAGCTGAGGAGGCGGTACCGGAGAGCTCCACGAAAAAGCAAAAGGTGAACCATGTGCAAGATCCGATTAAGGGAAAAGAGCCGGTCAAATCGAAAGCACAAGAGAAGGTCAAAGAAATCCCAGCAGAACCCACTCAGAAGAAGCCTGCACAGAAGAGAAAGATTGAAGAAGTGATGGCAGAAAAGAAAGAGGAAGAGAAAGGGGAGGACTCTGTAGGGAAGAAAAAAGCTGCACCCAAGAGAAAACTGGAAGCAGCGGCCGAGGAAAAGGAACAAGAAAAGTCAGCAGAGGAGCCGGAGAAGCCTAAACAGACAAAGTTGGTGACCAAACAACCAGCATCAGGAAAGAAGGCTGCAAGCACAGAAATCCAGAAGAGCCCTGTGAAGAAGGAGGTGGCAGAAAAAGCAGTAGTTGCAAAGAAGGCTGTTAAGACCTCAATTAAGACAGCAAAAAAATAAATTGAGACACACTTGATTTGATTGTGATAAATGGGTAGTAAAACTGAGATTCAACATCACTCAAATACTGAGATATTGAATGATTGACTTGGTATTCTATGTTCCAAAAGGAGAAAGTTGTAAGCCCAGAAAAAAACTCTGATTTTCGCGAGCGTTCTGAATGGAAATGAAACAAAGTTTCTCAGGTTTATCATTCCTTGAGGTTGATAATTCCCTCCTCTCCTTGTGAATCTTCTGCTTGTTCTGGGGGTGCATGGAAGCTGTTTGGTGCTGGAAAATCGATGTCCTCTATGAGCATCTTGTTCTTGGTCTTCTCCCACTCCTTCCAATTACCCAGACGGTTTACTATGGCAGGGGAAAGATCATACATCTACATTCATCAATTCTTTTTGCAATACAGTTTGCTTCACACATGGCATTCTAGATCCAATTGGAGATTATTGGTGGAATTAACAGATGACTCACGAATTTAGTATTTCCGCTCTTCCAAGGGAGCCCCTTCATGTGGCATACAAAGGCCTCGCAGTTACCTTTCTCCATTAGATTCATACATCTGTGGTGAAGTAATTACCCGAAACACTGGCGTCTTGGAGTAGATCTGCGAGATCCAGAAGGACACGATCATTCTTGCCATCCCATGGAGGAACAACAATACAGTTTCGAGGCGCACCCTCACATTGTACTGGATCAACATCCAAAATAATCATGTGCTCTGCAGGTCGATTTATACCACGAAAGTTCTGTAAAATTGGTGAGTGGAACAGATATCAGTGAGACTTGCCTTGAGAGATCTTCCGCCAGCTGTGTACATATTCTCATTGTAGACACGATATTGTATGAAATCCCTTTCTGCATCAATCTCTCTGTACAACCTGTCAAATGACTGCAACATTTCAGTTTCTCATCTACATCACGATGATCACGTACACCCCAGTCTCCATTAGTAAATAGCACAACTTCGTAGTGAGGGCTGACCTGAGGGTGTCATAAACCTCAATTTTGATTTTTATATATTTTTTGCCGCAACACCGTTGCATTGCGTTGATGATAATATAAATATTTGAATGTCACCATGGCCCTAAAGTAGTCGAACCCCGGCCTCAGAATGATACGCCATCCCACTTTATCCTGACATCTTGTCACATCAATATAAAGAGGAATTAACCTACGTTCCATACGGGTCTGCAGATGATATTGGGGTCGATAACCAGAGTCTTAGCCTTAAGAGGAGCAATAGGGATGACATTATCAACCTGTTGTTGTTATTTTTGATGAATCTCTCGACTTTAAAGAAGATATGTGGAAAAATACCGCATGCCATAAGCTGAAAATTCTTCTCCCCGGAGGCAAGTGCTCTTCATCTTCTTCGTCTCTGTCAGCAACCCACCCAAACAGAGGCCCTAGCCCAACAGCACCAACCATAATCAGGTAAATCGTAAAAAAGACTAAGGCTCCCCAGCCCAATGGGGCCACGCCAAATCTATTCTTGTCTTCAGCATCGAGGGAGAATTTGATCAGTACACCAGACTCTCTTTCCCAAAGAACAAAAATAGAGTAATTGCTAGAAAGCTCACCTGCCGGCACCACCTTTTGAGTACCTTAACATTTCATCCAACTTCTGCACAATTTCATCGCTTGGTTGCAATAAATGCGGCGCGTCTCTGGCCGCCAAAAACAAATCTCTTTCTCTGTCTTTCTTGATCTGTCTTTTACTGGGCAATGATTTTTTGATGTTTAAAGCCTGTTTTGATTCGTTAATATTGCTACAATTATCTGCTGTTATAAAAATATCTTGGGATGAATAATTGAGATCACCTTGTCTATCTCTTCCTTTGATACTTCAAATTTATTTGCAGGTATATTTTGTAGCGGCTCAAAAATAGCCTGTAGTAAAATAAGCGACATAATGGTCGAGGATCCGAAAATTTACCCCTCCATTGGCCTCGTTTCCTGCTTTCCTTTCAGCCTCTTCTTTCTCTTTTCTCTTGATTTCAAGATATCTTTTCTCTTGTAGATCAGCTATATACTGATTGTGGAGTGCATGCTGCACCATTGGTATGTCCTCAACGGAAATCTGACGCGTTAATGCCTTCACTAACATTCTACGAAAAATAAGCCAATGCGTTACCTCTTTAGGTTTGTCCTCATCGTCCCTTCCATCTAAAATCTTTTGAAGATCTTCTTGTATCTTTCGTCTTAACTCTATTTCTTCTTGTGATGTATCATTCGATCTCAATTGTTGTGTGCTCGAAAATGATCGAAATAGCGGGACTTTGATCACTGCATCAGTATCATACCAAATGAATTCATCGAGGATCTTGCTACTCACATAGAGGACTCGTGGGTGCCAATCTGTCCAAGATGAACACATCATTCCGTCGAGGTATTAAAGGTCCTTTTGGTCTATTACGTGTAATCTGAACCTGTTGTCTTTGGATAAACCTCTTAACAGAAACCCCAAGCATCTTCAGATCTTCTCTGATCATGTGATTTGTCCCGTCGTCTACAACGATCCTTGGAATCATGCATCATAAGATCACAGACAGGGATAACAGGATGAACAAAGCCCCAGGGAAGATCGCCGAATATATAAGACACGTTGAGCCAAAGGCCGGACTCTTCAGAGTCACTTTGACAAGATCACCCAATCATCTGCAACAATCTTTGAAGGATACCATCCGAGTGTTGGGCTTATCGAGGATCAATTCTACTTCGGTCCATAAGAATAACTCTTGCACTCGTGGTTACATTAACAAGGTGCTCAGTCATTTTCACATGTTAGCCATTTCAAATTCGAGTGTCTTTGACCCGCGCACAGGTTAAATATTATATCAAAGTAGAAGACTACCAATTCCCCAAAACTTCAACTTCAGCATAAAATGTGATGAGATCATGATCGGTTCGATTCATTTATTATATTGCTTCATAATTAGCAAAACATCCAAATTCATTCTGAAGACGATCACTCTCGTGTTGTGGCTGGAAGGAAAGTCTCTTCATGTGTGGGTAGTTGGACAGAATGACCTTCTCCATGACTCGTCCTGTCCTTCTTTAGTCTCAATGAATTAAGAACCGTTTATTTATATCAGATACTCTTTGTCTCTATGTTTTTATCTTCCTCATAAAAAGTCATTTAAATATCAGAATATTATTTCATAATAAACTCAACTCACCGGTTAATACGAGAGTTGGCGTGTCCTCGTTCTTACGCAGAAATGCAGCAGTTTGAGAAGCCTTCGTCTGGCACTCTTCTGACAGAAAAGGTGGATCTATCACCAAGAAATCAAAAGCATTCTTCAATTCCTGCAAAGGATGATTTACAGTATTGTATTAAATATTCTCTTACAGCAGGAAGACTTGTCGGCTCTTTATAATCATAAAATACAAATTGAGGGCCATAAAAAGCAAATCTTTTGTCATACTCAAACAGAAAGGCTTGATTTTTCTCCTTTAATCTCTAAAAAGTCAGATGATTTTTTAGTGCAGACACTACCTTGAGAGCTCTCATAATGGAGGGAGTAGATACACACGCAATCCTCCCTCCCTGAGCCATACGGAGAGCCTCTTTGGCAACATAATCTGAGGTCTCTTCGGTGTACTGTTCCAAATGAGTGTGAGCTTGAGGAAAAAGATGAGAGAACCCACCCAGAATTGTGACAATTGCCAATCTTCTGAGAAATTCTCCTGAGAATTTTGAGAAGCACCCTGCTTTATAAGGTCTTCTTCCTCCTTCTCTCTGTCTTCTTTCTCCTTTAAGAAGCCCTTTAAAATGGCTAAGGTATCGGCAGAGAATTCTAGATCAGTATCATCCTGACCGCGTTTGAGAATATCTTCCAATCGATTGGTATCCATTCGCTTCCTATTCTTCGATTGCTTCTGAGGAATTTCCCTCTTGCGAAAGGTGCACGATTCTACAAATGCAATGCGAGGGATAAATAAATTGGATAAGCAGAGGGGTCTCACAGATGCAGCTGAGAGCTTCCCATTTATTTTTGGGGTGCAAAATAACCCAGCCGAAGCAACTCTCCAGCTTCGATGTCTTTCCTCTCATAAATACCCGTATCAAGAATGAGGCTGGTGACCAAATGCCCCGGAGTAACGTCAAATGCCGGATTGTAGGCCTCACTTTTAGTGGGAGCCCATTCTACACCGCACGCACCGAGAACTTCGGAGGGTGATCTCTCTTCTATTGGTATATCTGCTCCTGTATCTTGGTCAAAAAAATATGTCCGAGTGTTGGGGCATTTGGATTCCATTTATCACACAGAGCAAAGAGTTCACATTAAAATGAAAAAAATGTGTGTATACCTGATGCGCATTTTGGGTCTACAGTTGAGGCTGGAGCCACATTGTGGAATGGTATTCCGTGATATTTGGCTAATACAGCCAGAGAATATGTACCAATCTTATTGGCAAAATCCCCATTTGTGGCAATGCGGTCAGAACCGACAAGGACTCTGTTAATTTTACCCTGAGACATTAGGAAAGCGGCCATGCTGTCTGTAATCAAAGTGTACGGAATACCTATGCTTTCAATCTACAATATTATATTTTCATGTACAACCTTCTCTTGCAAGCTCATAAGCTGTGAGTCTTCCTCCTTGTAAGAGAGGTCTGGTCTCTCCAACGTACACGTGTATCTTTTTTCCAGCCAAATGTGCCGCTCTGATCACTCCTAAGGCCGTACCTTCTCATGTGAGAAATTGAATAAAGATGAGCGAAATTATATCCTCAATAATGTACACTCTGCTCAATACGAAATCATCAGGTGTGGCACAAATATTTGTGGATGTGGTACCTTTTCCAGGAGTAGCCAGGCTTCCTGTGTTACAATGTGTCAAAATTCTCTCTCCTTCTGATATGAGAGAAGCACCGTGTTTGCTCATTTTATCGTTCATGTCCACCTGAATTGTTAATAGGAAAGACAGGATTTAGCTGAAACCTCTTTGGCAATAATCTCCTTTGCAACTTGCAAGACAACCTCCTTGGGATTTGCACCTGAATCCAACTTCTTCAACTGATCGGACAAGGCATCAGCAGCGTGCATCAGGTTGACGGCAGTAGGGCGTGACTCTCTCAAAAATGCACAATCTTGAAGAATTTTGTCTGCAGTAGCATCTTCTGAAATACTTCGTAAGAGGAGGGCGGCTGTGAATGATATACCTTTCAATGATTGAACGGCGAGACAAGCGACAGCAGCGACGGCTATCAGAGGTGCTCCTCTGACAGCTAACTTTTTAATGTGATCATACATTTGTTTGGGCTCATTAGCAGGGAGCCACTCTTCTCTACGTGGCAGTGTGGTCTGGTCTAATATTTCCAATTGACCACCTTGGCATCTGATTGAGAGGAATTCGAAGTCCATGTTTCCGTGGTCGGAGAATGGACGAACGCAAAACAGATGATCCGTTGTAGACAGGCGAACGAAGATCAATCAACAACACATTCCTTTTTTCAAAGACGAGAGAAGTTCAAAAAAGAGCTTTTCAAGACAATATATATCAAGGAAATACGCGTAAGATGAATCTCCGACATGAAGGAATAATTGATCAAAAACAGATCACGTCAGCGTCATGGAAGACGCCACCACATCCAACGCAGAAGAGCTCGAGCGTACAAGAGAAGATGACCTCGCGTGGCTGTCCCTCCGTGAAGAGACAGTAGTTTTTAATGAAGTTTTTGTTGATAGCAAGTACAACGAGATCGAATCGCAAGATCAAGAGAGCCAAGACACAGATTCTCATAAGAAAAAAAATAACAGAGGAAAGGTACAGATTAAACGAATAGAGCAATATTACTCCATTTCCCCGATGATGACAAATTCAGATTAATGAGACAGAGTTAGCTCATAAGCTGATTGGATTGGTCGATATTGAAGAGTCTGATTTCAAAAAGAATGCCATTGAGCAATGGAGCAGAGAATTACTGGACATGTGTTCTCCTACTGGGGACACCTCTTTTCTTTCAGTTGTAAAGAAGAGATTGGCTGTGCAACAGAGACTTCATAGCGCTTATATTAGAGAATTATCCAGAAAGGAGCGCGGGAAGGTGGGGTTCAATTTAACGTGAATCAAACCTGATCATGTCAGGGTCAGGACAAAGATGAAGAAAAAGATGCCGAAGTCGACCAAGAGTACATGAGTGTGCCTGTCGTAGTGAGACTCGGTGTACTCACCATGTTTCCCATTATTCAATCTCTTGCTGGTATAAAGGTACGTCGTGACGTCTTCTCTTTCTGGCGCAATACGACTCATACCGTCCTCTCTAGGAGCACCATCTTTCGCCCATAGCTGGTGGAGGACATCATATCATTTAAAAGATACAAAAATATTTTTTATGGCGCTTTGCGTTGATGAAGTTCTATCCTCTGATGAATAGGAGAGCATTGTCATACTGACGGAAATAGGACGCCAATTATGGACGTCTCTGCTCTCAAGTGCTCAATATTTTATCAAATGTTCTCAGCACGTTACCTCCTTTGGCTCTTCATGACGAGCCAGCGGATTGTTTGGATGCATTTGAAGAGTTTATCCTCTCACTGATAAAGGAGAGTGACCATAATATTGATACAACAGAAAAGGCCCAGGTGAAATTCATGAAAAAGATAAATCTAAATTGATTTCAGGCCGTAAATGCTCTTATCGGTCTGGTGATGTCGAGAGGAAAAGCGAAAGACCTCTTATTATTGGCAAGTGAATTATTTCAAATCAATGAGAAGGTGGGGAGCCGCCTCTTCCAAGTATCCCAATATCTGAAGCAGCTTTCCGATCATGAGAAGGACATGGAACTATCTGTATTTTTCGAGAGAGGTCTCAGAGGTGAGTCTCAATCCAAAACACACTCGATTATAACATTCTAATTAGGTGAATGGACAGTGAACAACATGCAGATTGATTCTATATCGTTGGATAGCTCAATTCGCGATGTTATCGCCTCTGACGGCACTTTCTTATACATACACAACTACCAGGAAGGATTACGCAAGGTTGGGAGTGGATACGGTGGGACTATCCAAGGGCAGATTTACGAGAATAATCCTCAGTATAAGAAGGGTGAAAAGCCCAAATCACTCGCATACATCTCCGGGAAATTGTATTATCTGTTGCCACAATCTACCAGCGCCGCACAACCGGGTGCCCCAGCGCAACCTGTAGAGGAGGACTATGAGGTTCTGGATGAGTATTTAGATGAAGAAGATAGAGACGAAGATGATGAAGACGGTGAAGACATGGAGACGGATGAAATTGAACAGGTAATTCCACCAAGACTCCGAATCCCACAGAGCAGCAGGGAAGGACAGGTCAGTTGTATCTCTTCAGCCATAAATTAATTTCTACAGGTGGAAGATGAAGAGGAGCAGCTACAAATTGCGGTGATAGACGCGGTAACATTGAAAGAAGAGAAGGTGATCACAATGCGAGAGAAGTTGGCGCAAAAGACACAGATGATAACGGATGGAATGCATCTGTATTTTGTCACAAAGAGGAAGGAACCTCAGGCAGGGAAAGAGGCAACAGAAAGACAAGTGGTCCACATGTACAGACCTTCAGAAGGAGATCTCATCCACATTAGAAGTGTAGATCTAGCAGAAGTGACAGGGGTCACCAAAGTAACAGATATTACATCCTCTGTCTCCACTGCAAATGCTGTTTTGCATCCCGCAAGCTCTTCCGCTCTCTTTGGCGCTGCCTTGAGCGGTTACCACCCTGCCAGATTGACAGATGTCACTTCCCTCATCAATAATGTGCCAAAAGGTTCGTCAAGCTGGTTTTATCAAATGATTTATCTTTTTGCAGTTGCAGAACCCTCCGTACCGTCAAGTCAGTGGTACAAATCCACATTCTATACAACCGGATATCAACTGTGCATGCTATTACCTTCTCCAGACAACGCACAACTATATTCAAAGACCAGAGTATTTTCTTTGCAGGACGGAAAGCACATCTGCGATGTGAAGATTGATTCCATGCCCGCAAGTAAGACTATTCATCATTTCAAAATAGATCAGTGATGACAATAACAGATCTGGCCGCTTGTTACGATTCTAAACGCAATGTGATTTGGTCTTTTGCAGATGATACCGTAGAAGAATGGAATAATGTGGGAATTTGGCCCAAACTATCCTCCTCAGGACCCCCAGTAGCTTTCACAGAATTTTCACCAGAAGCTATCCTCTCCTCGCCTGAACTTGTGATTAAACCCGAAGGGGTTTTACCTTTACAAGCCATCATCATCATTTTATCAAACATGGATAGGCTTGCAAGACAACACCCAGTGTATGGAGAAGACACCAGGGTTATTTCTGAGAGGTGATCACTTTATCACCGATGCGTGCTCACACATTATTGTAGATCGCATCCATCACTCTACACATTTTGTATAGATAAGGACGGTAGAATTTTTGAGACGCTGCTTTCTCTCCTGAGACAGGCCATGCAACACTCTTTGCCTGAAGATATTAGAATGTACATACTGTTAGCTTGTCTCCGCGTACTCAAAGTCAATTTATACGAAGTCATAAATCGAGATCAGACGCCGAAAGACATTGGCCTTGGTAATCATTCAACAAATTTTACATGTTGACCTTCGTAGATACAAAGGAAGGGGTACTTCCGGAGTTGTACAAATTGATGAGAGAATTCGTGGAGAACCCCTTCACTGCACAAGCATCCCCCTTGGCCAGCACCCTTCTGCGCCGTGAAGCGTGTAATGTCCTCACACTAGGACTTCCTCTCTTCACTTCGAGCAAGATAGAACAGACGCATTTCATCATACAATTATTGGAAGGTGCTCAAGAACTCTCTGAAGGAAGTCGAGTATTGATGGACACTCTTTTGGCTCAACTTTCCGAAGTAGAAAACATCAGCAGTATTTTATTGAGTGGAGAAGATAGAACCGTGGATCTCTCTGACAAAATGGAGGTGGAGCAGGCACAACACCCGAAGGACCAGAACATGGCCAGAAGGTATCCCTCATCACTTTTAACAGTGGTCTTTTGTGGTGAACAACATTAGAAGCTTCTACTGCGACTGTGGTGTTGGATGCAATTACGGCAAAGCCGCAACGCACAAGTGGCAGTAGAAATATTTACATTCACAGGTTATTATATGCTCTGATAGACATTGCTTATGACGAGGGTGCCACAAGTATAAAGAGGAGTGAAGACCCGATCAGCGGTCCTCTAGTTTCTTCCGCCCTCAAACTGATTCTCGTTCTGCAAAGAGACATTGTGAGCAATCCAGCTTATTCACACTTATCATTTGATTATGTATGCACAATCCTTTCCAAATCAAAACAACTGGTGGAATTTGCCGTGCAGAGGAGTGAAGGAAAGACTCTAGACCAAAACTTGGACGGACACCTGAAATCATCACTGCTGGGAGTGATTCTACAGCCCCTGGCTCTCTCCTTGCTGAAGAAGGGACAATCATCCAATGCCTCATTCATCACTGGATTATTGCCACATCTTACGAGGTATTTATTTCCTCATTTTTTGGTGTTTTTCTGACTTGTGTGAGGTTGTTAAAGGCGATAGACGGATTGAATAAAATATCACCTGAAGCGAGCGAGGCGGATAAATCTTACCTTGCCAATCTCAATGGCAAGAAAGAGAGGAAAGTGATCATAGAATCAAAGCATCCCTACCCACATGGAAAGAATCAGTTGAAGCAGACGGTCACACTCCCCGGTGTAGCCGGTCTCATACTTCGTTTTGATAGAAGATGTCAGACTGCGAGTGGGACTCAAGATGTTCTACAACTCTTCAAGAGTGCAGCTAGCAGCGATCCAGTCATTTCTTTGGGAGGAAAAGACAAGGGGAAACCGATGAACTTCTCGGCAAACAACTGGCCAAAGAGGAACATCATTATTCCTGGAGACAGTGTGACTTTTTCTTTCACAGCCAACACCAGGCTGGATTTGAGAAATTCGGAGAACATGAAATACAGGTGGGGTTTCCGGGTGAAGGTAAACTTTTCACTTGAAGAAATAATGACTAATTGATATAGGTATCGGAATACCTTCCCGCCGACCGTTTCAACAAACTGATTGGTCATTGGCTGCTCGACTTGGAGTCTGTTGTGTGCCTGGTGGCAGGTAAATACGCGTCTACAATGATAGAGGGTGTGGCTCTCTCTGAAGAAGAGAAAAAGAGTCTTCCATGGACCGAAACACGACTTCTCAATGGTGGTATGGAGCCAGAGTCCGAGGTAATCTTATTTTATCTCTCTTAATTAAGAGACGTAGGTGGTGCCACAAGATCGAGATTTTCTCCAAGAATTTGTGAATGGAACAGGTCAAGCGTCTCTTCTTTATCAATGGATGTCCAAACAGAGAGGGAGAGTGTTACTCTCATCCAATTCCAAAGTCCCACTCGAAGAAGCTGAGAGGTACATCATCGGTGCGATGTTGAAACAATTGCACATGGTAGGGGAGGCCAGGGCACTGGCATCCATCTTGCCAAGAGAGGATATACCGGAGGAATACGATCCGGAGAGGTTCATCATGATTGCCAAAGATGTCAGCAAGATCACCGTGAATCTCCAGGTGCTTTACAACATCCCTATGACGTTGTAGATGAAATTAATCCTGGTAGGCGAGCGGACAACTGGAGATGCAATGGCTTAAGACCATGGAGGACAAGCCAACCTTTGACAATTTCAGCCAAGATTGGAGGGACAAACTATCACAGATCTGTGAGCTGAAGGATGTGCCACACGATCCAACGGATGAGAAGGCTACTTTGGAGAGAATTTATGAGCGTCTTAAGGCAGACATACAAACTGGTCCTCCAGCGGAAGGCAACAGCTATAAGGTACGATCATCAATAAATACTTTGTTTTGATGGAGAATACAGCTGGTATCCGCCCCCATTGTAGACAGAGCCAAGTTGTTATTACGCATGAGGCCCGCACTGAGAGCAGTACAACACCCCACGATAGAAACACCAAACCCGTTCGCTGTACACCGCGACCGACCTTCACTCTCCTCGAACGACCGATCTCCCCCCGTCAGCTTGAGAGCATCTACATCGCACATAAAGACGGACAGAGATAACCAAAGAGAGAGGGAAGAGCATGCTAGGGGTGCTTTCGACAGAAGAGTACAAGAGCTCAGAAAATGGTTGCAGGCTTTTCATAAGCAGAAATCACCGGGCACACCTTCGACTCCGGTCTCAGTAGTTGCTTCTTTCATTCAATCTACATTATCTACACAAGCAATAGAGAGGATTATAAGGAACCAGACTGAGAGAGCGAAGACAAGGATAGAAGGACTTGGATACTACCATCAATTGTTGAACTTGACCAGCTTCAGCTCTGCAAGACACCAGATACTCAGCTCGGTGAGTTATTAGACAAAAACATCATTGGCTCATTCAATAAGTTGGGAGAGCCTTTCAGAAGCGGGGGACATTACTTGGAATCCATTCCCACATGCGGTGTAGAGCTTGCTCACAAGGTCTCTGATGCTTTCGTCCTTGTGTTTCAACAAATGGTCAGAATCCTACGCGAAAAGTCCACCGACTCTGGTTCAAAACTTCTGGCCTTAGTGATCTGTTCCATTCACTACCATGAAGTTGATCTCGATCTGCTCAGATCTGTCAAGATCTTTCAGCTGCTTCAAGGCATTATTGCGGACTGCGGTCAGTATGTAGCTCTTAAAGCTTCAAAAATACCTTTGAAGGATGTTTCTGTGATTGCAAAGTCGGAGAAGGTGAAAGATGCTGAGGCAGAGGAAATAGAGAGGATAGAAAAGGAAGAGAGGGAGGAGGTAACTCTACATGCATCTTATGGAATTATCCATCGTATTAATACATAATCAGTCCGAGAGGCAGAGGAAATTGAGTCTATCCGCGTGGACAGCATTCAGGCTTCTTGCTACACGTTGTGTCAACATGTCGGAGAGTGAAGAAGAGGAGGAAATCAGCGCGGCTACGGGAAGTGAAGCACTTAGAGAGATACAAGTGCAGATTTTCGATCTCATGTGTGCTGAATTGAAGACAATCTCGCATAAGATGGCTATCTACCACAAGACAAATAACTCAGAACACTGCTTTGAATTATTGGTCCTCCTGGGTCTCCTCGGTGGCAGGTGACCATTACTGTTCGTTTTTATAGTAAACGATTCTGAACCTCCTCTCAGCGCAAAGGGTTATAAATCCCTTAGTAAAGAGGAAAATATAACCAATCTCATCTCCATTCTGAAATCCAAAAACATAGAGCCAAGAGCCAAGAGACTTGCCCTCCGACTGTGTTCGAAATTACTCCCAAACCAATCCGCGGAATACATACCAAAATTAGTCGATTTCTTCTTGGAGGAGATAGGATCTTGCTTTTATGGACCCGCTCTGCAGACAGGAGTGGCTATATTGGGTCAGGAGCAAAGGAATGAGCCCACGGCTATGGAGGAAGAATCCCAAGAGGAGGATGAGGAATCAGACGAAGAAGCAGAGGTCAGACTTGCTTTCACGATTAAATGTTTTTGACATTTTATAGATTGAGGACGAACAGTATAGCATATATTTGAACCACTGGAACCAGGGTCACCAGCGTCTCATGGAAGTGTGCCAGAATTCCCTCGGGTCCGATGCATTGGTGCCAGGAAGCACTGACCGCCACGGGATCGAATCCAGAGCCCGTCAGATTCTCCAAGAGGTTATCGACGATGGTCGTTCTCTTCTAAAGACTACAACTCTACCAAATTGCAACCTGCTCGCAAACAGCTTGGCCTCCTGTGGTGGTACTGTCAGTGTCTTCCCTGTACAAATATCCCATGGGGACGGAAGACCAGGGCAGAGCAGGAATCATAAGAAGATGGCAAGGAGAGTTAACCCTACCCCTTGGGTCAGTGGTCACGTGGCCCAGTCCCTCGCGGCCATGCACATTCAGGCGGTCAGGTTACTATTACAACCCGCTTCCTCCAGTGAAACTTGGGTGCACCACGTTCAGAACATACTCAGAAATGTCTTGTCAAAAATACCCAGCATGTTTAGCTCCGATTCTCAGAAGGACAACCACAGACAGAGTCTCAAAGTCTTGGCTACCCTGGCCGTAGTTGGGGGACACACGGAGATATTGAGGGTGGGAGGAAGAGTGGAGGAAAACCTCACCAAGAAGAGGGGAACGATCATCAGTGCTCCTGGAGGAATGGTACATGTCATATTTGACAACGACACCAGCAGGATCCCGCGCAAAGTGTCACCCGCAGAAGTCAAACCCATCACAGAGTTGGAATTTGATGGAAGAGCTTTCCCATTAGACGACAAATCTTTGGAGATGATCATGATGTTGATCAGAACTACCACAGCCCCCAACTCCATGCCTTCTTGGCTATTTGCAGATTTGAGAGCCAGAGCTGTGAAATCATTAGAGAAGCTTTTGTCTCATCCCGAGTCAGCTTCTGTGCTGTTGAAGAACAACGAGAACGTCTCTGGACTTATGAAGCTGGCGAATGCAGCTAATCCCTCCTCGAAGGTTCATTCTATGGAGAAATCATCCATCGCACTTGTGGAGAAATTATGGGACGATCTTACAAAGCCCACAGTAGATCAGGAAGATTGCAAGGTAGATCTATTTGAATGATAATTTGGGATCACAAGAGCTTACATGAATGCAGGTGAAGACAATGTCTGGATTACTCCCATACTACCCACACGCATCCAAAGCCGAATTGCTTCCCACATGCTGGTCTGTTGAAAAGCTTCATGGCTTTATTTTCAGAGGCTCAGACAGGCGGAAGTTTGAACTAGCTGGGACAGAGCAGAGTTCTTTGATGGGAAGGAGAAATTTCAACAGGGCACCGGCTCAGTCTGAAATAGTCGTTCTTGGGAATGCACTCGTCCCTTCCGTCCCTGACTATTATTTCGAAGTCACTTTTGATCAGGTAGATTTCTCATTTCACCCAACATTGTTGATAGTCTACTGAAAAACACAGCTGGAGAGCAATGGCGCACATCTCAGTGTAGGATTTTTCCCAGAGGGATCGAAGACATGGGGGAATGGAAGCTACAGATACCAAGCCAATGCAAAGAAGACCACCTTCTCTGGTGGTTCGCGCCGTCAGCACGATTATGGACAACCCTACCGTGCGAAGAGCGTGATTGGATGCGGTTATAATCGTGAAGAAGAGAGCATTTACTTCACAAAGGATGGCGTTGATCTTGGTGTTGCTTTTCCGAATGTGCAACTGGGCAAAGTGTTCCCTGCTGTGGGCGTTAGCAAAGGTAAATGATTCTGCACATGAACAGGAGATCTCACATAAAATGCCAGGCACACATGTGACCGTCAATTTCGGGCAAGAAGCTTTCCGGTACAAATTCAACAGCATGAATGAGACTGCAGAGGAACGGGAAAAGAGGAAGAGAGAAGAAGAAGAGAAGAGAAAGAATGAAAAATTGGAAGAGGAGCAACAGAGGAAGAGAGAGAAGGCGGACAGAAAGGCTGCTAATTTGCTCAGCGCGCAGCCCATTTTGAATATGGGATTTGATCTGAAGATGGCTATGGTTGCGCTGAAGCAAACAAACTACAGCGGTCCGGAAGCCGCCTCCAATTGGCTGGTTGAGAACATGGGTCTCTTCAATTTTGATGACGTCGTATTGAGGTGAGTTATCTTGTCATTCTGAAGATGATATTCCACATGAACGAAGCATATAATATTTTTATTAGCGATTCCGAAGATCAAGAAGAAGAAGCAAAGAAGGAGGAAAGTAAGGAAGAAAAGCCCACTGACAAGGAAGATGTTCGCACAGAAGACAAAGAGAAGAAGACACAAGAGACACCGAAGGGAGCACCAGAGGATCTATACAACCCCTCAGGAATTCAGTCATTCTTTTTGACAGATAATTATTCAAATACAAAGAACGAAGCCGTGAATAGGAAAGAGCCACAGAATAGGCTGACTACTGATTGGGAAGAGTCTGTCATTCCCCCCATAAAGGTGCGTCCTCCATATCATCTTAGTCAGAGAAAACTCATTGAAATTCAGAGCTTCATGGAGAAAGATGGATTCTCGCCTTTTGAAGTGGAGGAATATCTGCAGCAGATCAGATCACAACTTTCAAATAATAACGAACAGCAAGCCAAGGGAATTGTGCTGCAGATTGTGGGAGACACAGGACTACAGATCCAATTCCCATCTGCCGCTTCCGCCGCGTCGCGGGACAAGCCATCCTTGAAGGTAACTTTCGTACAAGTAATATGTACACAATGCTAATTCTTTCTTAGATCGAAGATTTCAAGCTGGGTGCACATTTTACGGTCTCTTCTGCAATTGTACCGGGTGAAATTACCGATAAGAATTGGGTGCATGCGATGGACAAGACAGTGGGTCAGACAGGTATTGTCAAGGGAGTAGACCACCAAGCCTCCATGGTACTCGTTCAATTTTACAACCCAGAACTGGCATCCCTTACGGAATGGTGGTATCCGGTCAAGATGCTGGAGAAGGCGGATAAGCCCACGGGAGACAACCATTTGATAGGTCTGACGAAAGAGAATGTACAGGACAAACTCGGAGAGATCAACAATGAGCTGACGCATCTCCACGCTCGAAAGGCGGTGCTATCTTTACTGCAACACACTCCTCTTGAGATGGAAGGGTCTCTTAATGTTAAGGTGAGCAAGTATAATGTTATTTCTTCTGACCATTGAAGGACGTCCTGAACTTGGTGGCTTTTGAGAATGTTTCAACACCATTATTGACCCTGCCTCCCATCCCATTTCACTCTGGACTTCGAACAAAAGAGGATAGATCTTCCAGATTCTATCACGTGCTTCAAGATAGGCTCATCTCTTTGTTTGAATCGAATCGGAGTGCAGGTTTGGCTGAATGCCTGGTCACTCAAGCCATACAATGCTTTGATGCCGCCGCACAGGTGAGACAGATTCTCACAAATTTTGGAGTATTTTGAGATATTATAGATGATGAAGAGTAACAATATGACCTTTGTGTCATCCAAACCCCCTTCGTCCGCGCCTCTGTT
>MZNV01001159.1:0-28297 GCA_002081555.1 Protostelium mycophagum | reverse complement strand
TATTTATTTAATATTTTATATAATATTTATTTAATATTTATTTAATATTTATTTAATATTTTATATAATATTTATTTAATATTTTATTTAGTATTTATTTAATATTTTATTTAATATTTTATTTAATATTTTATTTAATATTCGCAGAAAGACGAGATGATAAACGAAGCAAAGAAGAAGGAAGAGGACATCGTTTGTAGTGTCTGTGGAAGTGGTGACTCGGACGAAACAAACGTGATAGGTCAGTATGACATCCTGTCCAGTTGTAGATTCCGGAACTTCTGAATCTACAACCAACCATTTGAAAACTTACGTGTTGGATTATTTTATTCACCAGAATCTTCCGACATCTTTTCGCTTGCCCTATTCTTTTATGTCTAAAAACGAACAGTGTTGTGTGATGGCTGTAATATTGCGGTACACCAACAATGCTATGGAGTTGAGAATATACCAGAAGATGAGTGGCTTTGTGAGACTTGCGAATGCAAAATATATCCGGTGAGTTTTTTAACATCATGATGAGACTCAGAAATTTGATTTTGATATTTTTGATAACTTTTTCGCGGTGTTCTATTTTTAGTGACACCCATTTTTTTGTGATTTTCAACAAACATTTCGCCAAAATAAATTCAAAATGCGAGTTTCTGACGGAAAAAGGAGTGCGCTCTCTGTCTACAAACAGGCGGTGCCATGAAGCCAACTACTGAAAAGAAATGGGCACACGTCGTGTGCGGTTGCTGGGTACGGTATCTGACGTGATTCTTCACGATAATAACCGTGTTAAGGTGCCAGGGATGGGAATATTGGATTTATCCGTGATGAAGCCGATTGACGGAGTAAAAAAAATCCCGAAAGATTGGTTCCAAAGGGTAATCCAAAATTTAAAAAAATTTTATTCAAAAAGTCGAAAATCTCAACAAATATTTCCGCAGAATATTACAAGAATTCTACCGACATTTTCCAGGAATGTTTCATCTGCAGAAAAAAAGGCGTGTGCATCCAGTGTAAAGAGCGAAAATGCCAGGTGATACCTCCACACCCCGGTTCGATCCCTCACCGTACCTGCAGGTTTTTTTCCACCCTTCATGTGGCATGCGGTCAAAATGGGTGATGAGGACACGTCTTAGTAAATCGGTCATGAATCCGACTACTTTAATTTACGAATGTTATTGCCAAATGCACAGGAAACCTGAAAACGATTCGCCCATCGCGAGACACGTCATCGATTTCGGCTACAACGCGTCTACAACCGAGACTACAACGACGAATTCGGTGGAAGAGCAGGGTGATTTACCCGAGGTGAATTTCTGATTTCTGGGTATTTTTTTGTTTTATTTCACGACGAAAAATTTGTTTTTAAAAATTTAAAAAAATAAATTGAAATAAAAATCTAATAATAGATAATAATGAGGGAATAGATACTCCGGGAATGTGCGAAGACACTCGCAGAAGAGGTAAATATAAAACCAAGTAGTTTGGAAGAAATAATAATCTATTGGATAAATCGGAGGAAAAAAATCAACAAACCACTATTGAGAAGATTCCAAGAATTTTCACAGGTCTCAGACGAGAGATTGAGACCACAATTATTGGTACGTAAAATCATTTTAACCCTTTATCGTCTGGTTCGCGTCCATAACATAAAACTACTGCCGAGAAAAAGCCTGGGTTCGATCCCTGTAGCAAGATTCGATTTTTAAATCTATTTCGGAGGAAATTAACTCAATATGATACAATGAAAACATAAATATTTATAAAAGCAGGCACAAGTGCAAAGGGGGAGTGTTGACCAATTTGCGGAAATGGTCAAGTTACGCCAAGCCATGGAAAAAGTAAACCTTTTATATTTGATTATTTTTTGTTCGTTGTAGATTTCCAAATTGACAAAAATATATAAAGTCAAAAATTGACCTGAGAAGGTCCGAATCATGTTGGAATTAATTAGAAAAAGAGAAGAAATAAAAAGACAAAGGGTGGAGGTCGTCACCTCCTTCATCGCCCTCACACTCCAAGAACACGTGAGTTTTCATCGAAATCTCCTCGAAATTTCATGACCTTATGTACAGAGAACATTCCCGCCGGATTTTTCCGTGGCCTTTTGTAGCAATGTTGGTGATCTTCCGGTGACACCCGGGCATGAAGATTTGAGCCATAATCCAGATATAGAACAGCCACCCACAATTCTATCACCGCCTCCAGAAAAAGTTGTGAAAAAGCGACCACTCCCCACACCGGTATTCATTATGAAAGATGATTTTGCTAACCGCGAAAATGACAAAAATTATTCGCGAAATTAAATAATTTTTTAACGAGTTGTAGATCGAGCCACCAGATTCTCCAGCCATCGAGGAGGATAACAGCGATGAGGACGATTTTGAAGAGAAAAAAAAGAAGAAGAAAAGGGACCCACAAGGTGAGATTTCACGTAGATTTCGATGAAAACTCACGAAATCTCAGATTTACGGGTCTGCTACAAGTGCAAAACAGGCAAGGAAGACGTATCAAAATGTTCGTGGTACCCTTCTCATCGATGTTGCTCGTCATGCATGACCAAAAAATATATAGAGGTGGTGTTTTATGTAAAGTTATAATTTAAATTTTCTAATTTGAAAAAGGAAAGAAGAATCACGATGACAAAAAGTAAGGACGGCAAAACTGTGAGTTTTATATTTATATTCAATTTATGGGTGTAATTATGGTTCTCGTTTCATTTAATGGCTGTAGGTGTTTTCTGCACATAAAAATAAAGCATGCTGTATCTGCCACAAAAACCTCAACACAAAGAGCCCAGAAAAAAAGAGGACAAGCCCCCGAAAGACCGCCATATTGGATGACGTCATCACAGACGAAATCCCATCCCAGGTATTTCTCACCATCTACAATCCAATTTGGTTAATCATATATAACAGCCAAGATAGCCATGATTCGGACATCATCACGAAAGATGTATTGATTTATTTTTAGGAGCCATTGGACGCAGTTCTTTGCTCAGTGTGCGATAGAGGTGATGATGAAGAGAAGCTGCTGTTATGTGACGGGGAAGGATGTAACACTGCAGTGCACATTTATTGTTCCAAGCCACGACTGAAAGCTGTGCCAAAAGGCGAATGGTTTTGCCAGAACTGTTCCAGGAATAGAAGGAGGGAAAGGAACCCAGATTGAAATAAAATCTGCGAAAAATTCTTTTTATTGTTTCGCCGCATCAGTTGCCCGTGTCTCTCTTGATCTGAACTGCAACATCTCGTCCTTCTTTTGGATCCACAACTGTCCCAGCTCCTCATCTCCGGCTCTTCCGTCCCACATCTTGTCGTGGAGCGTGATCACGCCCCGATCGAGATCCTTCTTCGTCGCGAAGTTGATGTTCCACATTGGTCCAAGGCACTTCCAAGGCATGTTGCCCTCTCTTCTGTGGACGTAGTTGAACAAGGCCTGTGAGAATAAATGTGTGGCATGGGTACAAATATGGAAACACATCCTCAGACAATGTTGATAATGTACAATGTTAATAATAAATTTTTGGAGATTTGTTTAAATAAGATCAATTGGTAATTTGTGTTTGGTTGTCGTGGTAATGTAAAACATGATGCAATTGATGATGATCACCTGTTCCATGAAACCTGTTGAATAACGCTCGGGGATGCTCATGACTTTCAGGTAATGATCAAACAACTCCTTGGAAGGTTTCACAACCCAGAAACCGCCATTCATATACCCTGTGTCGGGAAGAGGAAACTTATGATCCCAACCATAGGCCTCTGGCTTTCCAGCAAAAACGTAGGTAGATGGCTGTGGCCCTTCGTCCTCTTTTTGCCGTTCTGGTAGTGCCAGATTATCACTTAGCATGGTCGCAGGATCTTTGAAGACACCGTCTAAGCCTTTCCCCACAATAAGATGATCTGCGTCGATGAAGCAGATCAGGGAGTATTCCTCCTCCAGAAAGAGGAACAACTTGGAATACATGTCACGCCATGAGTTATGCGGGGAATCGTGCCATGCTTTCAACTTTTCCACTGGCTTGACTATAGCTCCGTCCTTTCTCAAAATCTCTCTCTTCGTCTCTATCACGTCTTCTGTTACCATGATGATGAGAGGTATTCTTGTGTCGTTCAACATTGTCTGCGGATTGTGATAGAAATCGTAGACCATCATCCTCATGCTCAAGAAGTATCCGTCGTTGAGATCTTCTTTGTTTGTTTTAGGGCTCCCACTCAAGATAGTCACAAAAGCATAAGTATTCTTTGGAGAGGGCTGTGAAGGGACGGCTGCTGTTTGAAGTCAGTTAACCATTCTCAAGTGAAATCATCCAAACCTGAAATGTCTATACCCTGCAGATTCCATCTCGATTGACTACTCATTATTGAAATAACAACACATAAAATTATGGCAATTGTTGCAAGAGAACGACGATTATTGAGGCTCTTGAGCATGTCTTATTTTGCTTTTTGAGAAGTCAAACTCACACGAGTGGCAGATTCGAGCGGCCAATCTCGTTTCAGCGAAGGAAGAAAAAAAGTTGCAGGAAACCAGGGAAATGATCCGAGTGTCAGATTCGCGGCAAACCAAGTTGTAGATACTCGTTTAGTTCAAACAAGTCTTCATTTTCAAAATACACAGTGCGTGTGCTTTCTAGCCTCCCTGAAATCAATTTTTTCTGATTGACAAAGCAAGTATGGAAGATAAATCAGCCTCTCACCTTTTCATAATGTTGGCAATTTATCTGTGATCTTTTCGCCCAGTCTCCATCTCATGAATTGTGGTCTGATGGTGATTTCTTCTTGCGATTTTGCGTTTGAATGGAATCAGCAAAGAGATTGACACTGGAAAAAATATCTTCAGACCAATATTCGAGTCTGAGTATGATCTCTTTATACTGTGCATCTTGCCACTTTTGATTAACTTTCATTTATTGAGCGATACGAGCTTATCCTATTAAAATTCTTTGTAGTGCATTTTTTATTTTTTGAAAAAAAGCTGAGTTTTTAAAAACCTGTACATCCGCATTATCCTCACGGCGGAAGTTGCGTACACGTCATCTTTTGACATACGACATGATTCCAACAGTTGACGTCTCGTCACCTCCAAACCGCACATTCCCGCGCAAGGAAGCTTTCGAACGTAATCTTCCAAATTCCTGGAGGAAATTGAGGAGGACATCTGTGCTCATGCCATCACATTCATCATCCTTCGAGACCGTGCAGAGACGGTCTGTGCATGGACGCAGAGTGAGTCCTTCAAATTTCGGAGTCGAATTGTGCATGCAGCGCACGCAGCAAGGTCATCAATGAATATGCCCAAGTTGAGATCGCGGCAGAGCCGCAACGTCTACCGCATTAAGCCTGCCAGGCGCAAGTACTGCTGTATTATCCATTACTTTTTCTAAATACAATCTCATGCTAAAAAGAACAGGGAACCAAGAGGATCATCAGAAAACAAGAAACCTAAAATCGAAAACAAATCGTGAAAAAGCTTTATATTTCTGATCCATCTACAACGGGGAGTGGCATGACGAGGGGTGTGGCTCTCGAGATCGGCTTGAATCCCGTCACATTATCATTTCCATCATCACTCGCGTCCATCTTGCAATCTGTCGACGTCGTTCGACCTATGCGCTTCTGTTGAGGAGAGCACTCTGGCATCCTCTCGTTGTAGATGAGCTTCCCATAGATCTCAAAGTTGCAGACGAAAAAAGTGTAGTAACCAGACTTGTTCTTGCCAGTTTGGATGAGCCTGAAAAAACGGAAGCCAGCACAGGGAACAGTGGACGCTGACGTGGAGCGGTTCTTGAAGAAAAATTTTGATCTGCTCGAGATTACAACGTTGTAGATGGACGAATAAAATTTCTTCACCTCTTCTTGCTTGAGTTGGGGTCGATCTTCCATGATGAGGTGGCAAATGCGCCGTTCAGAGAGTTGTCGTCTTTGTGATCACGGATTACCGTCCATTTGACTCTGTCATTCGATCCTATCAAACGCCAATTGCGAGGTTCCTATATTTATTAGTCTCTTGTAGTTGTGTTGTTGTGACGTCTTACCCATCCTGTGCCATCATTTCCATACGTCATCGTGTATTGTTTCGGATTGAGAAGACGATCCTCCCCGAGGTCTAATTCGTAGTACGTCTGTGGTGAATCGCCCACATTACGAGCCCAGAAAGGTGTTCTGCCCACAAAATTCGCGTATCGATGGTTTGCATCCACTGCAACACGACCTAAGAGGATCAAAAAACTGTCTTGGTGATGAAGAAAAATATTACCTGATTCTGCTGGATTGACGTACGACTCTGTGTGGCGGTTCGTGCCGATCCAATACAGAACTCCATCTTCGTCCCAACACTTTTTGAATTTGAATTCCATCTGTGTTACACCGGCCATCGCCACCCACTTTTGGAATGAGCTGCACACCTGCGAAGAGTGAGTGTCGCCGAATAGAATGACAAATGATGACATACTTTTGAGAGAGCTAACTGATCTGTGACTCCCAACTTGTTAATGATCGCAACGATTAGCTCTTCTGGTAAGTACGCGAACATCCCCTCCTCGATTCCCTCTCTGACAATGTCCATGCTATTTTGTGACTTCTTTTTGCGACTGATCAATTTCACGAGGGACGACTTCATCTTTTCGTTTGGTACTGAACTGTTGGTATTCTGAATTCTTTTTTATGATGCTGCTGTGGGCAAACGTCCGCTGTCAGACTGATAGATATGTGTTTTCCGAAGATTTTTCATGTATCAAATCTCGCCGAAAACCGAGACATTGATCTCTGCTGTACATCAGTACAGCTCAACTAACGCGTCCCCCTCACGGTAACATCGTCCTCCTCTTTGTGGAAGGGCATTTCATTTGTCTGGAAACGCAAACACAGCATAGATCTCGCTTGACACACGCATAGAGATTTCTCTTCTGTTCCCTGAAATTGCAAAGGTGGGAACTGTGGGGTGTGAGGAGAATTTGAAATGTCAAACTGACACTCACTGGCATGTTTATTGTGACATATGCCTCGTTGTAGAAGGGGTATTTGGTATGTACAGCTGGGATGTGGTGACGTCATCATTTAGATGGACCTGAGAAGGTCGCAGGTTCTTTCTATTCGGCTGACTGCTGTCTGGGGAAAAATTGGCCTTGAGAAGAGGGCCACAAGCAATAGCCTTATGTTTGGTAAATTAACAACACACAGCCCGTTCTGCCTTCTTCTGGACACACCACACATACTCGAGATGGAAGTTGAAACAATGTGATAGGTTACGCCCATCAGATGGAAAACTGCAACCAGGTTCAGAATCAGCGATGGTCCAGGGATGCCGCTGGTGTAAATATCCCTTCAGAGTGGTTTCTTGTGCGGCTTTGCCGCTTTTGTTCTCCAAAAGATGTTCATGAGAACTGAATTTGATGGATCAACTGCCCTTTGCCCTATTTCCAATGTCTGTACATCTGATGAATGCAAAGAAGGGACATAAAAGAAAACTGAACTAATCACCTCTCGGGCGCTTAAATAGATCGTCCTCATCAAAGAAAGAGAAGAATTGCGGATATTGCTGTATGATGGGCAATGTGCAGGATAAATCACCCAACGAGAATAGTTCTTTGCCCTTGAAATCGATGATTACCACAGAAGTACATGTTCCACTCGAGATGAGACGTTCTTTGATGAATAAGAATGTGGCAAAAGCAAATCCTCACCATTGATAAGATCTCTTAGTGGAATGGGTGAGCTTGGCTGTTTTACTTGTGAGATGTCCGCGGTGGCTTCCTCATCGTCGCTGCACTCTATTGAAGAATCATCTAAAGAATCATATTGATCATCTGTCAGTTCCTCTTCTTCTGAGCTGTATGGTTCGCTCATACTTATTTCGGTCATCTTTTGATCTGCGATTTTGGCGCCAAAACCTCGATTCCCTGAAATCACATCACATTTCAAACAGAGATGAAATGGATGACATACCAACGGAGAGGCTTTTGGATATTGCCCATATCGTGTTAGCAGATAGTGATTATTCGGTACAGGCATTCTTCAGGACACTTCTGATGACTCTTGTAGCTCATTATGTTACAGGCATTCTTCAGGACACTTCTGATGACTCTTGTAGCTCATTATGTTAAAAGAGCTGCTGTCTCGGATAAGTGTTCTGCAAGTCTCTCATGATGGAACTGAATTTGGTGCAAAAATGGCCCATGATCAAGTCAGAAATATCTTGGAGGTCATATGCCAACATTTAACACCCTCTCTCATCACTTCAGAAATTGTAAGTCATTCCATCTTTTGTGTGATCTCATGACTGTAAAGATTGTGCAGTATCTGGGCTGCAGCGAGGATCCATCCGTTTTCATCGAGAATATGTCCTCTCTTATTGGCAATTCGAAGGAAGAAGTCTCTCTCGTCGTAGAACAATACAAGGAACTCATCTCCACGGACAGAAAGTATGTATTCAGAGCCTCATAGAGACTGATGTGGATGTACAGATACCTCGTCCCCATCATCGGTTCCTTATCTGATCTTGCCCTTAATGACATACTCAAGGTAATGACACTGACACATTTGACAATGTCATACATTGATGAAATGTAAAAACTTCTACAAAACAATAAATCTCTTGCGCGATAATTGACTTTTGGACATCAGCTTCTGAAATATATTCAGGACGAAGTATTCTATATGGCCTCTGAAGCTTTATCCGTTGTAGACGAGACAGACCTCCCCACGGTGATCAGAGCTCTTTTCAACTCGATCACGAAGCATAATGCACCTGAACTGGTGAGGTCAATACGTCACATCACCCCATCACTCTCCCTCAGTACAGAAGCTATACTGCTAGAAATATCCATGAATGCCCTCCGAATGAACCACATTTTTTCTGAAGCCTTCTTGGCCTCCTTAGCGAAAGGAAGGTATGCAATTGTCGTTACGACATGTCAGGTCAATATTGATGACGTGCACAGCGCTATGCTAACAGCAGTGGATCTCTGTATGTTGTTGAGTCTTATGGGCCTCAGTCGTTCCTCAGAACAGGCTCTCAAGTGAGTATCGCGCGTTGGCTTGGCACTCAAAATACATTCTCTGTCAATTTGTTGTAAAACAGAAAATACTGTCGCTAGAATGGGCTTTAGTGTTGAAAAATATAAAAATGAATATTGAATATTTCAGCACATTGCATCACACCATATACCGGGGTAAATTACAGTTGGATTTCACGGTGGAAGTTATCGGACGGACTCAATTAATCGGGCCCAACTCAGAACTTCTCGTAAACTTGTCCCAGGGAATTCTAAAAATAGCCCCTGGCAACGAGATATTATACGAATGGGCCGAAAAAGTGATCCAAACGTCTCACGACAAGTACCCAGAAATAAGAAGAGGACTTGTATCACTTCTTCTGTTCGAGTGTTCTGCAGGTCACAGGTTTGAATCTTTTTGCAAAGAGAAAGTTTAAAGTGAAATAAACTTTTCAGGTCGCGAGAGTCCTCTTATGACGCTAGTCGCATTCTTTTGAAAATGTCAATGCACAGACCTGGAGACTTGTTGCCCCAATTGTACATGGTTGAGGAATTATTGCACCATCATTCTGCTCTGTCACAAGGAAATTTTCACATCACGTGCTCTACCCTTGCAAGGTTGGCCGCAGAGAGAGGTGAAAAGCTGAATTTTCAAATCGCAAAGAACTACGCTTTATATATGTTTTTACCCACAAAGATTTGTCGTGTTTTTGTTAATGAATTGTGCACCTGCCGCAGTTACACCGTTTTTAATCAAAGAAAAAAACAAAAAAACTGATGATGACAGGTTCAAACTACAGCACAATATTGATCTACATACAAAAACAATTCTTTTGTGGGAATATCAAATCCCAGTGTGCCGCACTGGTATGTGCCACGCATCTGGTCCACCATCTACAACGGTTGAGCTACACGGAGCACAATAACATCATCACTTGGGTCAGAAATTTCATGGAAAATAGTGGGATAAAGGAGAGGAGAATTGCGGCGGACTTTTTCAACGCGAATTCATTTCCAAAGGTGAAATCTCAGAAAATTAGAATCTCCATCTACAACGAGCCATATTTAAAATTCACGAAAACAGGATGTTTTAGATCTAGTCGGAGAGATTCTGATGTCGAAAATTCAAAAATTCAATATTATCACCAACAAACAATCCTTAAAACACTCCGATAAGATATCATACGTATTCCAGGTACGACATTGAAAATCCTGTTGGAAATTTTTTTAAAAATTCCAGGAGCAAGAAAAGAATATTCTGTCATTCAAAGATGTCAAAATGTCAGAAGAAATACACGATGAAGCTTATTACGCATCCGCCGTATACCAATGTGTTATCGCACTACAATGCCGTAGCCTTCTTTCAGAGGTCGTATTTTCCCGCCAAATTTTCCCGCTAAAATGTGGCAGGAGGAAGACGAGAGTACAATGTTACAAAAGGCGAGAGAAATTCTGATGCCGAGTTATGTATTGCCTTTCGATCCGTTGGACTATTTTCAACTTGAAAAAACAAAGAGTGAGTGTATAATCGAAATATAGGAGGGATACTCTTACTTCTGCAGCAGAGCTGCAGGTATTTTCGCATTATTTGTGGCGATTTTAATCAAACAAAAATCCCGCAAAAAAAAATCGGACCAATGTCACGAGCTGACATGTGTGGTTTTACGAGACATCGGGTTCGTTCATATCGACACAGTCTACCGCATCCCTTGCCGCACTGCGAAGTCAAGCGTGTCTGAGCGAGGCCAGTACTAAGGTGGGAGACCACTTGGGAAGCCCTCGTGACGAACTCTTTTTGTGGAAATATTTCATGACTGGGCGACTTTTTGATTCTCCAAGTGGGCGTGGAGAGACTTCTCCAAGAGACAAGTGCCGCCATCACTTCGTACGCCTTCTCCCTCTCTTTATTGAAGGAAACCGTCGATTTCATCCGAAGATTCTCGCGGAGGTCCAGCAAAGCACCAGACGACCTCGATCTACAACGCGGAATTTTCGAGGAAATTTCACCGGAATTATTGGAGATGATCATCTATAGGACCGGAGTTTGTTTGCAGTTGTTCAATTATTACGATAAATGCCTTGGCGCTCTCAGTGAACTCAAGCTGGTGAGGATTTTTTATATCTCATAACAAAGGCGATTTATGTTGCGGTAGCTACCGTGAAATATGCTGAATAACGTGTTGACAAACACACTGATGAGTACAGTCACCAAAAAGTAAAGCACACTTCAACGCACTCTCCCACCAATTCCTCGACCACGTACCACGTGAAGCCTATCTCCTATACTGCATCTACAACACTGCAGAAACATGCGACATCTCATGTCTTATGGTGTTGTACGATATGATATCATTCCCTATCTCGGTACAGCAAGATGGGAGATTATATTCGAATGTCAATGTGGTGAATTATTCATTGCAAAATGCTCATGATTTATTGAATAGCCTACTCTGTTCTATCTATGTCCAAGGTATGACGATCTCTTGCCTTTTTTTATAATCCGTCGATTTTTCTAAATTTGTAGAAGAAATATAAATTTTTCTAAATATGTAGGAGAATCCGAAAAATTTTCAACTTGGTTTTTTTGGTCATGAATTATGAATGTTTATAAAACTCTGATTTGTGGAGGTAGAGGCACATCAGACTGTGTTCTGTCAAATATAGTCGCAGACACACAACACAACGCCGAAGCATTGCAAAAAAAATACAATAACAAAGACGGACGCTCACAACAAATGGTCAACCGCGGCGACAGGATGACCGTGTTATCGTATCCTTTTCCCGCCAAATCTCATGATTTGAATTTCGAATGACGATCACCTTGACTCTGCGGAGATACCAATACTATATCATAAGTCACGTGATCATGTGTTCCATGAACGACAGTGTATTATTTTTAAATATCATGAAAGCGATTTTCGTTGGTACAAGGGTAATTTTTTTCTTACCAATTGTTTATTGTTTCCTCTGTCTACAACGCTCATTTATTTTATTGCAATATCTCATGATGAAGGATTAATTTTAAATTTAAAATAGGTGGAAGAACTTCCTTCAGACGATGTCTCACTGGTGAGTTTTCTGCGAAAAATGAAAAATGAACAAAAGGCAGTTGTCCGACACGGTATATGACTTCTTCACAAAACAAGCGGATATTTTGGATGATTCTTACCACGTGATATTATGCATGGACATATTGGCCTCCCTCACTATGGGCAAAAAAAAATCGAGTCGGGTGGCGGAATCGTACCTGCGCCATGCCATTTCATCGCGCAAATCAGCCAACGAGAATCTGTTGGACCGAGCTCCTCCATATGTCTCTCTCGTCATGAGAACGTGAGTTTTATCTTTTTGAAACCTCTCAATGCAATGAAATTCTTTCATTCGAATGAAACGGTCACAATCTGATGAAAACAGGAGCATACGTGACCCGGTGAAGACGTTATTGACTTGTGCATTGAGCTTGCCAACGCTCATAGAACAAGTAGGATATCGTCTATTATGTCAATGACGTCATAATGACGTCATCTCAGCCAAATATGGCCAAGATGGCTCTACAACACGTCGACGATGTATTTGAAGAGCCAGAGGGCTCCACTTCTTCGAACCGAAGAGTATCCTCATGTTATATGACTATTATTAAGACAATAACTGCAGCTCTACCGCAAAGACGGTATTTTTATGATTTACAACAAAACGAAAACACAATAAATCTCCTTGACCTTTCAGTTCTATAAGGTCCTCATTGATCACGTCACGAAGAATTGTGCCCTCCCAGCTTCTCGTTTTCACACCACTATTTTAGTTCGATTTATGACAATCTACAACGATCTGATGGATTATTACACGAATGACGAGTAAATGTCATTTTGACGTCATGTCAGATTGACACCTTCAGGTTGATAAATAAGATCGTGGATAGAACGAATGCCTTAATGAGATATCTCTTTAGAAGTTTAGAGAAGCATTACAGCATTGTAGAAGGATGTAGTTTTGATGCTCCAGAGGTGAATATTAGTAAAAATTATCCCTTCAGAACCGAAAATTCGACGATTTTTCTGAATAGCTCAGGTTGACATTGTTTACGCGCTCAGATTTACTCTCGAAAATGTGAGGATTTTAATCGACATCTTCAACATTTACAAAAAAAATTCGCTGACCCACACAGCTCCTTTTTCAGTGCAAAAATATGATTTGTTATATCAAGAGCAAAAAAATAAAAGTGAGTGAAATTTCTTTGAAATTCCATTGACTAGTTGTAGATTGAAGGGATGCCGGTATTCATCTACAGATTCGAATATCTGACGGAGAAATTGCCGAAATTAAATTACCGGTACAGAATCGATGAAGTGGAAAATATTGACGAAGATGAATTGAGAGTGAAAATCGAAAATTTGGTAAAAAATCTATCCGAAATTAGGTTTTTTCTGAAAAAGATCAGGACGGTGGGGAAGAGAAAGTTTTGAGGTGAAATTTTCGGATTTATATTTTCATTATTTTTCTGGGATGTATGATTTTCCAATGCAAAGTTCTAAATCTCCATCAGACACGATTCTGAAGATGAAGATGAGGGAGATCTGCTCGAAGAAGAGCTCAGAGCAGATGACCTCTCAGGTTTCATTATTAATGATACGAACAAAGAAGAGGAGGAAGGAGGAGAGTTCCATGCCCGTCATTTTGGAAGTGAAGATGAAAATGAGAGAGAAGAAGATGAGACGGTGTTTATAGACTACAAAAAGAGGAAGAGCTCAGAAACTCTTCGCGATCATCACAAGCCAAAGAAGAACAAATGAAGATGACTTTTGTTTTTGGTGAATGTTACATAACGACATCTAGACCATTCTTGAGCTTCTCTTTGTGTTGATCGAGATTGAATGAGATCGATGATTTCTGTTGGAGAAAATTGAAACAAAAAATTTCCCGCCAAAATCCGTTTTTCATTTTCAAATCCGAACAGATCATAACTCACAACCACGATGAACTCCAAAGCGCTCGGTTTCAACCTCGCCAAGTTCGTCTTCTTGAGTGTGATATCATACTGACACATGTTAGCGCTCCTCTCTTCCCTACATTGTATTCATCTCCAAAGTTGGTCTCTGTGAAGGAAGATAATGGAAATGAAGAGAATCAATCACCACAAGCCCCTTCCAAGCAATCTCCTCTCCTCTTACACAAACCGGCTGTGAACGGTATCATTTGTTTTATCATAAGCGCCATCTGATACAGCCAAGGTGTTGTTAAATATCAGAAGAGAGAGATCAACGTGGTAGAGGCAGCAACGGACTTACCAAATGAGTCCGAGTGGAACAACACAGTCAAGGCTAAACGCCTCAAGAAATTAGCCAGGTAATCCTCTCCGACCGCATACATCGAACTCATTTAACCCAGCGAGCTGCCCGATATTGGAGGAGTCGAGGATCTTCTCAAGTTCCAAGAAGAATTGACAGAGACCAAACAAGAATTGAACATCGTCAGAGAACTCTCCGATTCCAGAGCCAAGGAGATCGAACTTTTGAAGCAGGAAAATGCACGTATGGCCACAGAGAACAAGGTTTGTTCCTCCACCTTTGACACTGGAACCTATTCTGACGTACTTGCAGACTCTCAATGAACAAGCCCAGCAACAGCAGCTTTCCAAAGAGGTTCGCTTCAGCACCTCTAAAGGATCAATGACACATTGCAGATCGTCCTGGGCGAGTTGAGTGAGAAGACAAAGGTACACCAACAGACAGCTTTAGAGCGCGACTTGATTGCGAGACAACTCTCTGATTACTCCACCAAGTTGGCTGGTTTCGAAGAGAAGGTGATCATCACACAATCATCTAATTCTGAGCTCAGACAGGTACAAGCCTCTGAGAGCTTACAAGAAGTACAACAAAAAGAGGTGGACAGGCTCCAAGGACTTTTACAAGAAGTCAAAGAAGATAAAGACATCTCCCGCGGCCTTCTCGAGAAGTCTGAGAACACAATATACAAACTCAAGCAGAGGTATGTTTCTACAACGTTGTAGATGGGCGAGATTAATTATGTCGCAGATATTTCTTCTCTTGCGCTCTGGCGTTAAAATTGAACGCTCAGTTGAGTGACCAGCACTACAACGGCGATCTCACTTCATTGTACGAACAGGCCGTCAGGGAGCAGGTGGGGTCGTCTCGTTGTAAACAGTCTAAAACTGAACTCATGCAGGTCCCTTTTGAGGAATGGCACAAGTGGCTGCTCAACCGCATGTTCTGAAGACTCTCATGTGTACATCTGTTTAATAAATGCATCTTATAGTCATGTGGCCCTTGCCGATGCCACTTCATTTATCATGAAGACATCAGGTCGCAAGACCATACTTGTTCTATTACTTAAGACTTGTTATAAAAGAACCAGTGCTACAACTAGATAGACGTCCGACCAAGTGTAATTCCACCTCTTGGCTCAAAACTCAAATTACGTAAATAGACTATTTTTATCGCTTGAAACATTCCACTCAGATCATCAATCGTCAACACAATGTATGAGACGGAGCCACGATTAGAGCACATACTAGACGAATGTCATAAAGCAGGGATCAAATTCACAGATAGGGAGTTCCCGCCAGAAGAAAGATCTTTATATCGTAATACGGCACGACCTCCCAAGCTGTGGCCAAAGGTCAGTATACGAATTCGTCCCTTCACTGAGACGTCTTCATTTTAGGCATTCCCAGAAATAATTTAAAACTGACGAAATCAGATCGATTCTTGGGCAAGAGTTTCTGACTTGTTCGAAAACCCAGTGATGTTTCATGATGAAAATCATCCTGACAGCGTGATCCAAGGGACCCTAAACGGTGATTTTCCATCACGTCTCGCGCCAGATTTTGAAATTTGAAGATGCCTGGCTTCTCGGTGCGTTTTCCGCTGTCGCCACAAAACCAGAGATTTTCTTGCAGTGTTTTTCTCAGATTTCGCTCAACAAATACGGAGCATATGAATTCAGCTTCTTCAAAAACGGCAGATGGATCTATGTCATTGTGGATGATTACATCCCATTGAACAGAGGAAAATTCATCTTTACGCGATGCAGCCGAGCTTCAGAGGTAGCTCATCCTTCAGCTTGTTCTTGGTATTGACGGTAGTCAAGGTGTGGGTCATTCTATTGGAGAAGGCTTATGCGAAGCTCCACGGTTGCTATGAAAATCTTGAAGGCGGAAGTGAGAGTTACGCCATGATTGATCTGACAGGAGCTACGTCAGAGCTTTTTCAGCTGGATCAGTCAAATGTTCGTCTCAATATGTTGGGAAGTGGAAAACTCTGGAATAAGTGAGTGAAATTCCGAGGAAAAGTCGTTGGAATTTCTGAGACCGTCAGGATATTGAAGTGGCATAACGGAGGGTATCTGTTGTCTTGCACTTATAATTCGGCTGGAACGAAAAATGTGGATATAGGAAAAGGTCTCATTGTAGATCACTTGTACGCTATCACAAAAGTGGCGCAATTTGGGGAGAAGAAACTGCTCCAACTACGAAATCCATGTAATTTTCCTTGAATACCACTGGATTTTCCCAACATTTCTCCAGGGATTCAGGGAGAATGGAGAGGGCCCTGGAGCAGAGGTACAAAAGAATGGACTCCAGAGGCGATGGCGGAGTTGAACTACAACAATGAAGAAGGAATCTTTTGGATGGATTTCAATGAGTGGAGTAAGAGATTCAACAGATTTCACGTTGTGAGACTGTTGAACGAAAACTGGAACGGCTCGGGATTTGAAGACGAATGGACTGCCCAGAATGCAGGAGGAAGTGGTGAGATTTTCTTTGTGATGTACAAATGTATCTACAGCAATGTCGGAATCTGGTGGAAAACTGACCGAAATTTCAGCAAATCATCCCACCTGGAAGAACGGACCACAATTTGGTTTCGTCCTTACAGAGGATACGTCCGTGATCGTCAGCCTATCACAAAAAGACACAAGGATGGAGGGAAGCCGTGACATGAATATTGACATCGGATTTTTACTGATTCACGCCACCGGTGAGTCTACTGAAAAAAATTGTTAAGATAGTTCGTGATGCGAAAAATGTACCTAGGTACATAAAGACTGACCTTCTAATCAAAACAGATTACACCAAAAAAGTGACTCAGCTGAAACCGAATAATGTGATTGGAACAACTCCTTTTGCTACCACAAGAGAAGGTAACAACGATATGAAGATTTTTAATGTGCTGAGAACTTTCACAGTGTCGAAAAAATTCAAACTTCCTGCTGGACAATATATAATTGCTCCATCTACCGCAAATCCTCAGAAATTCACCCGATTTTTTCTTCGAATATTCGTGGAATCAGACGAGGCAATAGATCTAAGTTTGTGCTCGGATACGGGCATAGACACAGGGGTTACCATCAATAAGGTCTGTTGTTTACATCAGTGTAGATGAGTTGTATTCATCTTGAAATAGATGCCCAGTTTTGATAACGACGGAAGAGCCATAAAGACACCAAGTACAGCGACAACACGTCATCCTGACTTTGATTTTCCACAAGAACTGATCCCCACACATTTCAAGGGCTCAAGTGCGTTTCCCGCCAAATCTCAAAATTCAAAATCTGACCGTGATAGGAACATTAAAAACATCCTTCCCGCCACGGGACCCACATCCTCTGTATATGCCTTCATCCACTGACTATGGCTCCCGAACACCGACCACACTTGAGAAGAACGAAACTTATTTTGGAAGATCGAGCCAGTTCACAACAGAACAAGGCGGCAAAAGCCCTTTTAGATCTTTCAACTTGGGTGGCCTGTAGATTTCGCAAAAGCAAATTGTCTCAAAATAAATATGAAAGAGTCTTTATGTTCAACTTAGAAAAGTGTGGGGATCTGTACATTCTTGCAGGTGTCTGGGAGGACGATGGGGTGTGCAAGAGATGGAATGAAATCGATTGGCACGATGTTCACTTTCTTGGTGTTTTTGTTGAAGGTAGTCGCGAAGAGTGGGGTCTTTCCATCTGTGCTGATGCACACATCGACCTGAAGTTGATCAGATTTTTGAGGGATGTTTCAATTTCCTTACAGTGTAATCGGATGTGTCGTGATAGACATAGGTGTAGCCGAGCTTCTGTGTGGGTCCAGTGGTGCAGGGTTTGTTTGTTGGCTTGGCATTGTTGACATTGGTGAGAGGGAAGTTCTCCATCTGAGAAGGTGCACTCCAAGGAACTGAAGAGCATTTTCCAGCGGTTACGACATAGAAGGCATGCTTTTCGGCGATGAACCAGTTTTCCACACTGGCAGTCGATGTGGTGTTGAACGTGACGACACTGTGGTGATCTTTTCCATTGGAGGCTACCAAATAATGGACGTTTGTGGCTCCGCTGCTCTCAAGGAAGGTGGCGGTGAATGTTGAAGGAACTTCGAGCTTGGCGGGTGGAGGTGGGTATGCCACAACGGCAGAGATGAGTAAAGCGAGGAAGAGGCGTTGCATCTTATTGAGAGGAGGTGTTGTCTGCTGGACAAATTTGGAATGCATGTCCTTTGTGGGATGTTTTCTTACGTAAACACGAAAAAGCGAAAGAAAAAGCGCCGGTACTGTCAAGAGGGAAAGCTCCACCAAATATTCTGACAGTTGTCACACTAATGTCTCATTATTTTTATTGTTGGCACGAGAAATGATTTACGAGTTGTAGATGCACACATTCACATAAATACGGTTTATTTATAGCTCTCATGATGACATCACAGGAATGCTCAGGCGGTTCTGTGACCTGGTTAAGAGTCCCTCCACTGACATTTTAATGCTCAATCTGGAGGACCCTCTTCGAAGTGGCACGTTTGGTGATGAAGCAGAGAGAGAAGGTGCGAGGGATTGTCGGTCTCTTGGTTCTATCGTCAATGATCTCTTGTGTAGTATGGCGTCATTTGTGGTGATGGCTGGGGGCCACAAGAGGACTTGCCAAGCTGGGACTCGGAACAGATCGTAGGCCATGGAAGTGCAGCTCTTGAGCTCGTGGATCACCTTGAAGATGAGCTCCATCTTGTCGATCGAGATTAGTTCGCCGATCATGGTCGGGTTTTCGTCTATAAACACGAGATCTTTGAGCGCGAGGGCCAGACAAGGGACCATTGGTCCACTGGATCTCTTAATAAGCCTTCTCATATTCTTATAGTTCTTGTCCATAGAGCAGGCCTGTTACGGACGTCAGCAGGTGTCAAGATCTCACACATTGACACCATACCTCCAAGACGAACGTCATCTTTCTGGACGGGACCATTGGTCCACTGGATCTCTTAATCAGCCTTCTCATATTCTTATAGTTCTTGTCCATAGAGCAGGCCTGTTTCGGACGTCAGGAAGTGTCGAGATCTCACACATTGACACCATACCTCCAAGACGAACGTCATCTTTCTGGACGCCTCTATTGAAATCTTCGACCACCTCGAATAAAGCCTCGAAGCGCTGTGGTGCTGCAGACCGATTGAAATGGCCAGCAGATCAGAAAAGTTCTTGAGTTCTAAACAGTGATGAGCTGTGTCTATCCACCATTCCATCGCGGCGAGCCCTGATTCCTCATTCTCCGTGATGATCGTCGTCGTCACCCAATTTGACAATTTATTACTGCCCATATTCAGATAATTTTCCTCGTTGTAGATAGAGAATAAAAGTGTCTATAATTCTCACCTTCTGTCGACTGCCACGCTTATAATAGGGGATTGCACCGAGGCATTCTCTCTTTGCCACGACAGCCCGTTCAACTCTCGCATGTTCATGTCTTTGAGTAGTTCCCAAGACGCCAGCGTCAACTGTCTCGCCGCTTCTACAGGTTCTAAATCCATAAACGACTTGCATTCTTTGGCCATTTTTGCTAGCATTGGTGAGAGCCTTCTCTCTTTGCCACTCTTTGTGTGCACCATGTCTGCGAGCTCTTCGGCCTGTTTACGTCCGAAACCTTTCTTCACAAAGAGTAACAGTTCGTCTAATTTGACCTTCACGTCTGGCACGTTGAAGTCGCTCGGTGTGAGATTCACCCAGATCTTGAAGATGTTGATGATTCTGAGAGATTTAGACGAAGGCATCGAGATTTCGAACATCCCACCTGTCCAATGAGCTCGGGTCTGATTGAAGATGGAGAGTTAAGAGATGAAGCAGTGTGCATGGCTCTGCGAAATTTGGAAGTGTTACTACCACGACTTGCGCGAGATGTTCGTCTTCAACATGTCAAATCGTGTCACTGCTGTAAAGACGACACCACTCACCTCTTTCTGTAACCATGACCTGAACTAGCTTGTGCAACGTTACTCCCGTGATTTTCCCACCTTTTTTCTTCTCATACTTGATCTCAGAGCTGCCTCGCAATGTAAAGTTGTTGGGGCTCAAGCTCAAGATCTGTGCCTTCTGTGTGTTCTCTGTCTTGCTTTGGTAGCGGTCCAATGGATTACGTGTTGCATGGACCACCCTTCGGACGAGATTGATCCAGTTCTTCCCCGTCCTCATTCTTCGCCACCATTTTTGGATGGCGACGGCACAAAAGGTCTGGATGAAAAAGGAAAGGTTTCTGCTTTTGATTCGGGCGGTATGACATCTGTATGCGGTCTGTATCGTCTTCGCGGCTTGTGAGAGTCTGCATATCTGAAAGAACTTCCTCCTCCATTCTAAAAAAGGGACGATTTCTGAGACGGTGAAACGTATGGAGATGGTTACCCATGATGAGGTGCCTGGAGAGCGCCTCATCAACACTAGAGTTGAGTCCGCATTATCGGACCTCAGATCAAACAATTTGAGGTCGACTGCTCTTGCTGGTGAGTCCTACATTTCTCAGAAAACCGTCCTTGATGTTTTAATAATAATACAATCACTCACCAAACTCTGACCTTCTAAAAGAAGTAGTGTCGCCCCTTCTAGTCGTATATACAGAAACCCCGACTCTCTTCTTCCACCCTCTCTGTATGCTTCTATAAATACTCTGTCGACTTGTTCTGTCTCTGCTCTTGGCTTTTTTCTGTTGGTCAATGTGCTGAAGATCCTCTTCATTGTGTGCAAATGACCACTTCCCTTCGTTCGTTTTTCCAAATAAGGACAACGACCGAGGGAAGGGGATTTCTTCTCAATAACACCTTACGTGGTTCAGGATGATCACCTTTGGTTGAGAAACTGTCATATCTGATCAGCGAATTGTACTTCCTTCCCCGTTTCGCAGATGATTCTGGAGCACAGACGAGCAAAGGATATTTTTTGGCTTCCAGACAGCCAGGAAGGGCTTATTTGGCATGTTTTTCTGGTATGGTCGTCGAGACGATACTTGCGCCATATAACACCACGCCCGAGACTCTTTCCATTCAAACCTCGAGTTGGAACAAGTTATTATCCCAAAGATGGGGAAAACGTTAAACCCACATCTTGGGAAGAATCGCGATGAAAACAAAATGGAGGTTTTTACGATTCCCATCACCATGACAACACAACCGTGTCACCCAGGTGACAGGTGGAAATGAGCCGAAATTCCTGGATCATTCACGAGTCACGTGACACTCTTTATGGGGCTAATCTGGCTCGAGACCATCCTCCTCCCTCTCTTCTGTAGACGAAGCGGTCGTGGAGTCTGTTGTTGCGGCCCTGCCAGAATTCGATCTCTGAAGGAAGCAATCTGATACCACCCCAGTATGGGGGAATTGGGACTTGGTGTGTGTCCTCCGTGTCGGTTCCATCAGAGTTCTATTTATAGAATGAGCGCGGGAATGAGAAAGGTTTTGCATAAAATTGGTGTATTTTCAGATTAAAAATTCTGAATACTCCACATTTATTATGTTCTGCTGAACCAATAAAACACTGTTTGTAAAAAATAAAATTGAGAAAAGAGGGTGAAAACTCACTTTCAAGTTGAATTTCTCTTGAATTCGGTCAATGTGCTTGTCCAATTCGTCCCGGTTTTGGATCACCTGGGTTTTTCAGATGAAAAATGTCGACATTTTCGCCTACTTGAGACTGGGGAGAAGCCCACGCGCCCACTCGACTCTGCAGTGGTCTTGTTTGGAAATACTCGTCGCTCTCTTTTGTCGACAATTTCTCTACCTTGCCGATCACTCGAACCTGGAAATTTCAGCAAAATTTCATCACGAATTTTCCGGTAATTGTCGATTATATTTCCAGTGAATTTTTTGGCAAATTTTTGGGACGGTTCATCAGCTATTTTTTAGACACAAACCTGTCTCTCCATTTCTCTCCAATAGAAGCACATGCTGGCGTTAGGGTTCGCGGCGATTTCCTTTCCTTTTCTGGAATCATAGTTTGTATAGAAGACAAAACCTCTGTCGTCCACTTTTCTTAAGAGGACCATCCTGAATTTTGTCATCTTTTTTTGCATTGATTAACATCAGATGATTTGTTATTTTTTTATGGACGACGTACAGGAGTTCGAGCAGCTCGCCAGTGATGTGGGCACTGTTATACATAATGCCCGCGAGGAGGACTTGAAAAAAATGAAATCTAGTTGTGCCGTAGTTACCTCGACGATACGATTCCATCTGGTGTCGCTGTGGACACACAAACTGCCTCTGGTTCTTTCACTTCAGATTTGATGGCGAACTCAAACCATTCCTTGAATGTTTCGATGGGATCACTTCCCAGTTGGTTCTCAGATAGAGTTCCTTTGGTATATTGCTCGTGCTCTGCTTGTATTTTATCCGTCACAGCCACCTTAGATCTATCATCACTCAGTTTCGTCTTAATGTTGGTACTAGATTACCCCAACATTTTCTGCTGTCTGAATATGTTTGTCCTCTGTCTTTGGAAAAATTTGTATGACGGAATCAGTGATGGTGACCGCAACATGCGATCTCTGTAAAAACCCGTAAATGGAACAATGCCACTACAACCGAAAAGAATAAAGCTCTCTCAAATACTCTCGTCTCTCAGCGATAATGAGACTAACGGGTCCCACCAGTGCTGTAATCAAATAGAAATGATTATAAACTGAAGTTCACATGGTGTAGAAAATGACAACTTACGCAACTTTTTACTTCAATTTTGCATTATTCTCTCGACTTCTTTCAAGTATAGGATCAGTGTCCTCTGCATATTCATTATCAATGTCTGCTCAGCCGGTGTGAGATCATCATAATTCTTTGTTTGTAGATCGAATAGCTGTTTCTGTGTTTGTTGCACCTCTTCAGCGAGGTCTTGCAAGGTGAAATAAGCTATTTTCATGTTTAGCTTGTGAAGCGTGTCCAAAATTGTGGTGTCTTTTGCGGAAACAGCAGGAGACATGTGTGTGACAGGCGAGCCACCACCCAATAGAACGAGACTATGGGTTCTAAAATGTTGGAAATGTGCTGAGGATCATTTTTGTCGCTGTGCGGCCAATTCTGGTTGAGCCCAAGTCGAGATAAACAAGGGGTGCTCTTCGGAGTTAAAATTTGCAAATTTTTGCATCTGGCGTGATTTCCGCGAATGATGGACTCACATCGATCCCGATTTCTTGATACTTGATTTCCAAATAGTTATATTGATGGAATTGATGTCCAGGGGATGCCAAGGCTGTGATTGTTTTTCAATCATGTCAAAATCGGGCCCGTTGTAAGGCATGATTTTTTTCTGACCAGAAAATCAGACGAAAACTGTGAGAACAGAGGAAATTGACAGGTCACGCCTCGCGTCATCTGACTTCACCTCCCATTTTGTTGTTGGTGCTTGTTGACAGTGCTGTTTGTGTCTCATTCTGCGAGAAAATGTGATGCTGCTCTTCAGCTTCTTTGGGAAGATATAAAACTTGCTTTGAAGGGCGCAAAAGAGACCAGGATTGAGCTATGTTACGCCATGCGAATGCGTAAATTATGTGACAGCCGAGGATTAAGAGCTCTTTATCCTCAAGAGAAATTTCTGATGTCCCACATCGGGGCTACATCCAATGGAAGATCAAGGCGAACATAAAGAGGATGAACACTTGCCGAAGTTCTTGGCTCCGTCTGATCTGATGTATCAGAAGAGATACAGTTTGGGATTATCCACACCTTTCGATCGTTTCAACATCGGTGCAGTATATTGACACTCTTCTTGCATTTATTCTTATCAGGAAATGAAGTTGGTAAGAAAAGAGAAAGACATGAAGAGACAGCTCTTGCTGTGTTTTCTCAGCCTCTAGATGAAGGTGAAGTAATTAGCTGTTGGCCAACCATCTCAAGTTCAAACAGATAGACCTACAAAACACATGAAGGCATCTCCTTCGAGAAGAGGCGCTCTGATATGGGAAACTGTTGCGGACACAAAACCTCTCTTTCATTCCACAGGACATGACTTCATCGCGGCTGACAAGGTCCTCATAATTAACATTCATCTTGGTGTTATGTTGACACTCAGCAGATCAGAATCTTAGAAGAGGAAAATTCAAAGCTCATGGAAATGGTTCGCCGACTTCAAGAGGAGAATGAGAAGAAAGAAAGACAGATCTGTCGTATGAGCCAGCAGGTGGCTCCTTCTTCACCCATCCTTTCTCCGGCAACATTAAACTTGGCCAATGACGATGACTCATTTTCTCGAGACGATCGTTCCAACTCAACAGGTACATTTGCATCTATTTTGGACAGTTTTGCAGAGCTGTTTATAAGATGTATAAATTGCAACACGCCTAAAAGCGTGTACAACAAGTCGAAAGGTTGCTGAATTTTTTAGAAAGTGATGATGGCCGTGTTTTCTCACCACCTCCTATCATCATACAGGTGAGTTTGATGGCTCGTTGTAGTGGCTCGATATTATTGCCATATCTTAGTGACGGAGCTCAATCACGTGACTCGCTTTCAAAGATAATCAATATTTTTGATTTGAACATAATTTCTTTTGCAACTTGTATCTACAACGATGATGACGTCATCACAGGCCAGGACTTTTTCCACAATCGAGCCTGTATCTCCCCCCAGGTATCATCCCTAAAATTCCACGACATTTCTGACCGTTGTAGATCACCAGAATTACGTACACCTATGACCAGATCCCCCTCAGAATCTGTATGTGAACCTCAGTCCCAAATCATGTTCTTGGAATACGAACAAAACTACGGCGAGGAAGTCACGAAAGATAACGGGAACCACACGGTAACTATCGTGGGTGGCACGTTAAAACAACTTTGCAACAGGCTGATCGGGTTCCGCTCCCTCGGTAACTTTTCAGAAATTTGAATTTATTTTCAGAAAATTTCAAAATACAACATCCCTCACAAACAATTACTCGTTGTAGAAGCTAAAAATAGACCAGGAGGGGATTACGTAAGAGAATTTCTGTTGACCTATCCATACGTCACCACGGCATCAGAGCTGATGGAGAATGTTAAGAGGTTATTTTTGTTTAAAAGCCCGGAGGATGCCTCAGCAGAGATCACGAATTACTTCGATTCTAACCGAAAAGCTGTACAAAAAAAGTGAGACGTTTTCGAAGATTCCAGGAAAATTCGACTGAAAATCTCAGGATAGGGATGGTCTTAAGGTCTTGGATTGTACTCAATTTCAAACCTGTACGGGAAAACCCAGAACTATTTAAAGAGTGAGAGATTCTCGTTGTAGATAAGATTGTAGACGAGTTTCATTCTAATGCAAACAGAATGTCCGATTTTATCTCGTCTCATCCGATCTTATCCAAGGTGGGATTTTTGTAATTTGAATTCACCGTTTTGGCGGGAAACTGAAATTTCCAGGTCACCATACCGACCGACCCGGCTCCCACCTCTCCAAAATCACCCGTTGTAGATCCGTTGAAGGCCCCAAGAAGTGCGTATCTGGGCAATATTCCTTAGAAAATATCACATCTACAACGCCCAGACTCACCTCTTCCAGCCAGCGGAAAAAACATGAAACCCATCTTCGCGATGAGTGATGCGGATGTCAAAGACATGGCCAAGCAGCTCAGCTTATTTGAGGCAAATCTCTTCAACAAAATAGACATAAGTCAATTGAGATGTCATAACTGGTACAAAGAAGAGAACCGTGCGACACATGCGACATCCATTCATGACATGACCAAGTGGTTCAACCGAGTGAGTCTCGTTGTAGATGTAATCTGAGTAAATTTCTGAGAACTTTCAGATTAGTTGTAGACTGTCGACAGAAATTTTGAAGACGGACTTGAAATCGCGAGTGAGCGAGCTGAAAAAAGCGATAAGATTGATGGAAGAATGTCGAATTTTGGGCAACTACAACGCTGTAATGGAGATTTTTGCCTGTCTCAACACCGCACCTATTGTCAGACTGAAGAAGACCTGGAAGGTGGGGGTTCGATCCCGACCGCTGCTTTCTTTTTCTGAAAAGATGTAGGAACTGCCAGACAAAATTCAGGTGATGTACCAAGGGATATCAAAGTTGATGGAGAGCTCTTCGAATTTTAAAAATTATCGGACGGAACTTGCAAAAACTCACCGGCCAGCTCTTCCTTATCTTGGTCTCATCCTGAGAGGTATTTTTTGGCGGGAAAATCGAATTCTTGGGTGATTTTTGGCGCCAAAAATCGAAAGATGTTCTCAGAACAGATTTTATACAAGCAGAAGTTCTAGTTGAAAAATTTTAATTGGACTGGTCGAGAGTTGACTCGTTGTAGATCTGGTGTTTTTGGAGGAAGCCAATCCTGATCGTTTGGAAAGCGGGATGATCAATTTCGGGAAGATGCGGGTCATTTCCCACACCTTGACGGAATTCCTGCACTGGCAGGCGAAATCGTCAGTTTTTTGTGCATCTACAACGTTGTGAACTGATTAAAAACAGATATAATTTCCCTGAAATTTCAGAAATTCAAGACTATCTGAGGTGAGTTTACGTAATCTGTGCATCTACAATCGATCTTGACACTTGTGCAGATCAGATATTGATGTTTTAACACCAGAGCAACTTCTTGAGCTTTCCATGAACGTGGAAGTGTCAAAAAAAGGTGAGCTATTCACATCTTGCCGTCTACAACTTGCCAAATCGTTTCTGATGCGTGTACAGTTGAAGACAGAGAATCTCACGGTTCGTTTTTCGACAAGATCGTGCGAGTTGTAAATCACCGAGGGGACACAACTTCTCCCACCTCATCAGAAAAGTCAGTAAAATCTCATCGTGATTTACACCTGTCAAAATAACAATGATGCAGGATTGATGCTTCAGCACCACCTGCGACGCCCCCAAATGCGAGAAGGTTGACTTCACCAAAAACGGGGTCGTTTCGGCACCTCATCACAAAACCAAAAGAATGATGAACAACATTCAACGAGAGCTTTTTCGCTGACCATTTTTAAACAATAAAGAGTGTACACTTGCCAAATTATCGCAGAGATGGTTAACTTTGTTGGTCTAAAAGATCTTTGATTTATAGTTGTGAAATCAAGTCTCTGTTTCTGCGCCGGGGATGCGCACGGTGTCAACCTGATATTCTCAATTTCATAGTCCCTCTGCACACAAGTCTTGTGAAATTAGCGATTTCCACCAACCACAAAACCGAGAATACCCTCTATCTGTGCGCTTCAAATATATTTTCAAATTGGGCGAGCTCGCCTGTCTGTCATGTCATAATATGACAGCTACACTTGTCCTTTTTTTTGTCTCTGGTGTCTCTTATATATTAATATAGCCTACATACCCTTTTGTGGATGATTTTCTCGTCCTAATTTCATCATATGATTTTGCATTCATACTTACCTATCAACACAAATGTTTAAGACTATGTAATCAAGGATTCATCTATATACCTGTGGATTGTCAGTGCTCAAATAATCTTACAAGTGAGATAACATTTTCTACCACTCCTTTCTCATTCTTTGTCAAACAGATTCACCTGACATCATTGTAATGAGCTGTACATATCAATAGAGTTTTTTTAATGGCATACTGACTTTGCTCTGTAAATATATCTGCAGATGATAACGTAAAGAAGAAAGCATAGTTGAACTCTCTAGTGGTTTGGAGTCCACATAACGGGCCAACTTTTGATATACTGTCTTCTGTAAAACAGCCTGTATAATCTCTTCTGTCTGTGCTGAGATATCATCCTCACGCTGGGTTGCTTTTTTCTTCTTTCTCTACAAAAAATCAGTTGCATCACCTAGCATATCTCACCTGTGGGCGGTCTGGCTTCTGGCTCTCTTTAGATTGTTCTTTTTGCTGAGAAGACTCATCAGGAGAGGGGACAGACCCTATATCTTCATCCTCATCTACTATAGAAGGTAATATAGGAGCCAAAGATGACTTGGTAGCAGCAGATGATATTAGAAGCTGAGATTTTTGTCCAAATATCTTAGCTATTGAGAAGTTAGTTCCCTCTGAGCCAAGATCCTAAATGAATTGCATGGTACAGCATTCTAAACACAACTCATGTGAGACCTATTAGACAAAAAATG